>JBBPDI010070189.1:0-17086 GCA_037974545.1 Cucumis variabilis
TGATTTAATTAATTATTAACTAATTGATTAATTGTTAATTAATTAGTAGATTAAGTAAAAGAATCTCATGATTCTCTTACTCCTTTTTCTATTCCAAGAAGAAAAGAAAGTTATAAATATCTAAAAGAAAATAGTTTTCTTGGACGAATGAATCAAGAAAATAGAAAATAGTTTCTCTTTAATATGTCAAAATATTTCCCATCCTAATTGGTTCCCACAAACCAATCTCATCCCAGAGGATAGGAAGGTCTCCGATAGGTGGTGTCCCTAATTCAATGATTAGTAGATTCAGAGACGTCATCGAAAGTAAGTTCTCGTATCCTATAAATTAAAAGTATGTTTAGATTTATATTTAGAATTTTGATTCTAAAATTTTTCCAATGTACTGGTATTTTAAGATTCCCAAATTAATTTGAAGAATGGTTCTGTAAAATCTTTCGCTACCATAGGGCTTTTATCCCTTCACAAACTCCATTACTTCATTGTAATCCCTTACCCTCGTTGGAAGTAGCTATCCAAGATATTTTATTTCTGAGGAAAAATTACTTGGCATCATTCCTTCAAGATAATTCGATGTTGTTCTGTAATACCTGTACCTTCTATCGTATTTCCTTGCTAGAAGTTGAGAAGATGAGCTAAGAGTTTGCCCAAGGGTTTCAGACTAAGTCAAGGATCTCGAGATTGGGTCTCGAGGTGGATTGAAGTAAAGCAAGTGCCTAAAGGTGGAATCTCGAAACAGAAGTGTTGAGGCTCCATCTTGTTCAGTCGAGAGAAAAAATAAAGAGAAAATCTTGGTGCCAAGTTAAGACCATTTTGATACTTTATGGTCGAGTTGAAAGATAAAAAAGTTAGAGATGTGTCCTCAGCCCATCTTAGGACCGTGTTCTGCTGGGACTGGAAGAAGAAAAGGAAAATATAAGGGTTTTCGAGCATTGGTATTAGTGGTATTTGGCCTAGAAGAGTGCACATTTTGAAGGATCTCAGATCGTTCTTGGCCGAGATCATTATAGGATGTGTGACAGATATATTTCTAAAAAGTTCTATCACGTAAGGGTTTAACATTTTTCTGACGCAAAGTTTCTTTTTAAGTACAAAAGCCCTCATTTCTCTCATTTCTCACCATTTTCACCTTCAAAGTAAGGTAGAAAGAATAAGTAGAGAGAAGTGAGGTTCCTTGCAAGAGTTGAAGCCAATGTGTAAGGGTTGTTCGACCAAGTTTCGTTGTGGGTTTTTCTGTCAAGAAGCTACCTAATAACTAAATTGTTCTGAGAGATTCGGCTGAAAGAGAAGAGTTAGAGCATAAGGTTTAGATCCAAGTAAGTCCATGTTTCTTCTTATTTTTTTTAAGAAGCTTAAGGACAAGTTTGCTAAGTTAGGGCTTTTGTTTTAGGCTCTAAATTGGTTGGAAGCTCGTGTTGAGTTAGGATAAGCTTGTAGAAATGGTCTTGAGCAAGCTAAGGGCACCAAAGAGTTTAAAAGAGATCAAGGTTAGTACAAAAAAGTTCGATTGAGTAGAAAAGGGAAAAGGTGAAGAAGTTGAAGATGTATCCTTTAACGTGAGCCTAAGGTTAACTTAAGTTTTTCTATGATTTTCAGGGCAAGAGGAAATATGAAAATCTATAGAACGAGAATCTAGCCAAAAGTTGTGAGTGACAAAAATGAATTTGAAAAGAATTTCTAAGCTTGATTTATGAATCTTTCGTTTCTAAGCATCCTTTGAGTTTAAATATTAAATATACTAGGTTTATGATTTATTTACAAATCAAGATTTTCAAGTTTAGAATTGAGTTTATGAGAAAATATGTTTGAGCTAAATTCATAAAGCATTCAAATTGAGAAATGTTTCCTTAAACATGAGATTTATGAGAATGTGTTCAATGCTAAGTTTTGAAAGTATTTGAGCATATAAGTTATTTTTAAAGCAAAGCTAGGTTCGAGAGTTGGTTACTGTAAGAGATTTACATAAGCACGCTAACTTTAGTGAGTTAAAGTTTTAGCATGAGATTTCTACATGTGCTTAAGTATATATAGAGATTTCTTGATTTGATAGCAACTGTCACACCCCACCCCGTACACGCCTTTGCTTGCCATGAGAAACGCGATATGACTGGTTGATACTTTTTTTGGACTTAATAATTTTTTTTGTGTATAATACAATTGCAATATGTCATCGAGTTGTGTCATTACGTGGAATGCACTCATCGTAACTCTCTATAGAGCATGCTTCAATTTTAAGAGATGAGTCATTGATCACAACTATAGCATGTGAAAATGCTCACAATGTACCTCTTCATCACGTGATTCCTATATCCTCGTTGAGTTCAAGTTTTTCTAATATTTTGTGATTAAGGATCGCTACTTCTCGGTATCCACTATCCACACTTGTCCTCTTTTTGGGGTCAAAATGTTAGAAATACTCTTGCGAAGAGGCATAGTTCCTCTTCATGCACGCTAATTAGGTTCTAACTACTTTTCCTCTCGGGTAGTTAGCAACTTGTACTAGCCAAGCAATAACAAAAGCACAATTAATACGTTAAAATTTACAAGCGACTCTTTTTATCATGAACTATCACCTACTTAAGTTACTAATAACACGTTGACTTGTAGAAAAAGAGAGATGGCGCATTGAACAACTATTTTTATATAAAACCATCAAAGAACGTAGGTCATAGATCTATATAGAATATGTACAATATGAAGTATAAAATATAAATGAAACAATAAAATGGAAGGTAGAGAAAATGGATCACTATTACAAGTTAGGGGATTAACATAGATAGTCTTCTTCTCCATCACAACTACACACTCTTCAAGTAGCTCATTCGAGCATTCTCAAGGTCTATTCAGACCTTCTTTGGCCTATTTGGGCCTCTTCTCTCTTGGTGGAGACAAATTGCTTGTATAGGCTACTTTTTCGTAGGAAACTTCTATTTCTCTAAATGTGTCAACACTGTCATCTAGCTCTGTGAGGTCACATCGTCTAGACTACCATTCTTGTATTCTTGTGAATTGTCCTCGCATGATGTCTTGGTTCCTTGTCTGGGGTTATTAATCGCCAAACTAGTTCCCATCGCGTAGAATTTGTGCGAGCTGTCCTGTATAATTTGCTTCTTTTTTCTTTTCCTACTTATCTTGTGTTTAAACATGACAACCTTGTAAAACAAGAATGACATTTATGTAAGCTGCATTTCTAAATACTTATGAGTTTACAATACAAGTCATGCGTTCTAATCATCTTCTTATGCGTTTTAACCTCATTATTCAAATAAAAAGAGCTATAATAACGATCATTTCTTTACGTTATCACACCCCTAAATTTAGAATAATCCTTGTTTTCAAGCATTGCTTCGTATTATGCTTGTCCTCAAGCACCATTCTCCCTTAAAGATTCACCTCCCCCTCTGCTTTTCAACACTGCTTAAGATGCAAGCAAGTTCTATTTGTTAATTCGGATTTGCTCTCATCTCATACTTCTTGCTATAAAAATATTTATAAGTTTATAATGTGGCAACCTTAACACTCAAAATACCTTTGTTCCTTCCCTTCAGTAAATCTTATTTTCAACTTCAGAAATGACTAAAATTTTGAAAAATTTTCAAATCCCTTTTATTTGGCGAAAGAATGATTTTTATTATAATTATATTATATTTAGCTTTGAGTGGAAAATCATAGGTACTCTATGAGTCCGTTTCTCTCCTCAACTGTAACTCTTATTGCCTCTTATTACTCAACTTTCTAAACTTTTACTTTTGAAGCTTTGCTTCTTATTTTTCCAAAAGGAGGCAACATAGGATTTGTTATTTTAATTAAATCAACTAATACTAGCTTTCAAAAGGTTATTTCACTTTTGGCTTACAGTTATAACTCCTTACTTTTGCTCGCTTTGCGAGGTTTTTCGAAAAGTCTTTAAAATTTTAGCGTGGATCTCGCGCACCCAAAATTTAGAGGTTAGCAAAGGCCTCATTACTAAAAATGAATAATAAGATTATTCTTTAGAATGCTTTTTTTTACAAGAGTGGTTTGAGGTAAATCTTGGTTGCCTTAATAAACTATAGAAATATGTTATAAGAAAGGTTTATTAACCAGTTAAACACAAAGATAACAATTGAAACTTTATTTCGCATACTTTATTTCATTGAAGTGTTATTGAATTACAAAGAAAAATTAGAATGCTATCAGGCGAGGAGCCAGACTTGCGACAAGATAGATTAAACTCTTAAAGTGTACATCAAAAGTGGTCACTTACATTGTAAAGGACAAATAAAAAGAAATAAAAAGCATTATGTGCTACTTAGCAAATCCTATTAAGTCTTCGACGACAAAAGGAGGTTTTTGTGGGTGAGGTTCTAGTGGAGTTATCCTTGCTTTTGCTACCAGGTCATATGGCTTTGTTGGATTTGCTAAGGTTTGACATAGTCGAATAAGGATTGCTTGGAAGAGTTGTACGTGAGTGGGGGTGCTGGCGAGTAAGGATCGCGAGGGTTTTGAGTGGTTTGTCCTTGGAGGGCCTTTCTTATGACGCAGACGCCAAGGTAGTAGGTATGCGACAAGATATCATTGGAGTCCTTGGCCTTAAGAGGTTGTTTTTTCTTCGATCCTTAGGCTTCATCACCATTTTTGCTGAACACCATATGGATGTTAATGAGGTCCCAATTGTTCTTTCCGCTTTTCCTCTACTTATGCCCACAAGAGCATTCTTAAATATACTTGTCCCTCTTCCTTCTTGGGGTTGGAAACTTTCTCCTCTAACAAAGTGTTTCTATTCTCTTATTTCTCAAACTCCTCGACTAAGTCCTCCCCCACTTTTGTCTTCCACTTTATCACTTCGCTTCTTTTTCCAAGGACCCAAATTTCTTTTGCTAATCTTATGGGGGTCCTCGTTGCTAATCCTTTAAAATCAGCATAAGGTGAGGAAGTGTTTTCCATTGGAAGCTCAAAATCTCCCTTCCTCGATTGATTGTTTCATCTCTTCTTTCTTCTTCTTGTTACATTTTTTTTTTATTCTTCTATATCTTTTCACTTTCTTCTACTTCCTCCCCTACATTTTCTTTTATTCCCATATTTTCTACCTTGGCCTTTTCCATCCTTTCTTGCTTTCCTTGTTCTTGTAAATTTATCGCATTAAGCGCCGAGAAGGAGGAGCACTCAGTACTCAGAATATGGTGGCATGATGAGGGATTTTGTAAGGGGAGTATTTCTTGGTGAAAGATAACAGAAATACAATGATGAACATTGAAGAAAAGTTTTTGGAATGGTAGTACTCTAAAGGTTGTATAATGTTTGGATTCGTGACTTGTTGTGTTGGGCTAAATGCTAAGACTCAGATTTTTTAGGAGTTTAAATAGGCCTTCTTAACTAGGATTAAGAGAGTGGTTACCGTGTGGTTAATGTCTTGTCAAATTAAGTTTGGCGTGAAGAACTTGATAGATTACTCTTGGCTCGACGTACGACGCATTCATTCCTTCTTGGAAGTTTAAAAACTATAGGATTTGACCTGACGCATCGTACCTCTAAAGATTCTAACGTTTTCCAATGAAATCAAACCTCCTACCTTGTGTAAGGCTGTTAAATTACCTATATTTGTGTGCGTTGTGATGCGTACCTCCTTTGAGAGATTAAAGGATATACAAAAAGCAAAAATAAAAGAATACAAAATTGATTTACACAAAAATAAAAGAACTGTTTGCAGAGGTGTAAGAGTATAAGAAGTTATGTACACTAATCTAAGGACACATATTTGAAAACAAATGGAAGAATTATACATTACAAATCTATCCATGCGTTCAGGTTTTTCGGTGAGGAAGAACTGTGGTATCATCGCTTCTGCTCAGCATAGCTTCCTAACCGCATTGTTCCTGAACTTGATTAATCCTTTGCATCATGACTCTCAACGTCCTGATTATTCATTGTAATAAGTATGTGCTCTCTATCATTCATCGCAATGTTCAAATGATCTTTCTCACTCCTTGTCGCTCAGCTAACTGACATTGTACTATTGTTAGCTTCGTGTGAAGACACTTTTATTGATGATTTCATAGAGATTCTCATTTTCATTTTCGATCATCCGCATCCATTGAGATTTCTCTAGGTCATCAGCTAAAAGATATATTGATGTTGGAGTTGGCTCAAGCAATCACAAATTACTTCGGTACCTTGAACCTCTTCATGCTATTTTTGGTTAATAGCGTGATTTATAAAAATCAAATGCTTTGCCAAATATATCGTAAGACTCTACTCTAACATCTAAAAATCAAATCTCCAGCAACGGTGCCAAAAACTTGGTTGATACTTTTTGTGGACTTAATAAATTTGTTTGTGTATAGTACAATTGCAATACGTTATCGAGTCGTGTCATTGTGCATAATGCGCTCACCGTAACTCTTTGTAGAGCATGCTTTAATTTTAGACGATGAGTCATGGATCACGATCATAGCATGTGAAATGCTCACAATGTACCTCTTCATCGTGTAATTCTGATATCCTCGTTGAGTACAAGTTTTCCTACTGCTTGCCCAAAGGCAAGCGAAATAGTAGGTTTATCTGGGTGATCCAAGGTCGAACACAATGAATTATTTTAAGATGTTAGTTTTAGAGTCCACTCTTAATTTAAGCGAGTTGAAAGAATTAAAGTATAACAAATGTAAGAATTGGCTATTCACACATCAAGAGTTTGTAAGGATAAGTGAAGAGAAATACAGAATAACACGTCTAACTTGTATTAAAGGAATGAAGGAAGGAATGTTCGCATGTTACCATTCGAATAAGTAGAGAGATAACTTTGATGTGATATAACTCGCTAAGACGTACTTGTTATTAAGGCATGCTTCTCTCGGAGGCATATATCCCACGCATGATTGCTTTTCAGAGATCTATATGACCAAACATGGCTAAGTGAGTTATATCTAGGAGAGACCACTTATGCATCTTATAGTATTTTGTGATTAAGGACCGCTACCTCTCGGTATTCACTGTTCACACTTGCTCTCCTTTCAGAGTCCAAATGTTAGAAATACTCTCGTGAAGAGACATAGTTCCTCTTCATGCGTGCTAATTAGGTTCTAGATACTTTCCCTCTTGGGTAGTTACCAACGTATGCTGACCGAGCAATAACAAAAGCACAATTAACATGTTAAAATTTATAAGCAACTTTTCTTATCATGAATTATCATCGACTTAAGTTACTGATAACACGTTAACTTTCAAAAAAAAAGAGATGACAGATTGGACGACTATGTTTTTATAAAACCATAAAAAAACGTAGGTCATAGACCTATACAATATGTACAATATGAAGTATAAAATATAAATGAAACAATAAAATGGAAGGTAGAGAAAATGGATCACTATTATAAGTTAGAGGATCAACATAGATAGTCTTCTTCTCCGTCATAGTTACACACTCTTCAAGAAGCTCATTCGAGCTCTCTCAAGGTCTATTCAGACCTTCTTTGGCCTATTCGGGCCTCTTCTCTCTTGGTAGAGATGAAGTGCTTGTATATGCTACTTTTTGATGGGGAACTTCTATTCCTCTGAGTGTGTCAATACTGTCATCTCGCTCTGTGAGGTCACATCATCCCAACTACCATCCTTGTTTTGTTGTGGGCTTTCCTCGCGTGATATTTTTGTTTCTTGCCTGAGGTTCTTAATCATCAAACTAGTTACCATTGCGTAGCCTTTGCATGAGATATCCTGTACGATCTGCTTCTTTCTTCTTTTTCCACTTATCCCGCGTTTAACTATGAAAATCGTGTAAAACATGAATGACATTTATGTAAACTGTATTTTTAAATACTTATGCGTTTACAACACAAGTCATGTATTCTGATAATCTTCTAATGCGTTTTAACCATATTATTATAATAAACATGGGTATAATAACGGTAATTTCTTCACGTTATCAATGACTTTGAGTATCTTTGATGCATTAAACTCCAAAGACACTTATGTTAAGGTCTTTAAGCTTTACTTAATTGCTTGGCTTCTTTTCCTTAACTTAATCTATAGTTATACTTTAAGCGATAAAGCAACTTAACAAAGGAGAAAAGTAACTAAAAATTGAACTTTTAGTGATTAAATGATGAGTTCTACAACCAATTACAACACTTAACCAAAATATAAAACACTACACTTGAATAATTAACTAAGATGCTTGGTAGCTCTTTTGGCGTAGCAACTTCTTAATCTTTACCTACTTAGCCTTAACACCTTGAACCTGGAAATGAAAGCTTAAAAACATAAATCAAAAGACTTAGTGAGGTTTTAATAAATCCTTTTCTTGAAATCTCTTTTAATATCATTTTTCACATCAAATCACTTTAACATAACATTTCAAATCGATCAAACATACTTTTCACATAACAACACATTAATCAAGTCATTCCATTCACCAAGGACCTAAATCATTCTCTACGCAAAGACTCATCATCCCGCACATTTAGACTACTAAGATGACCTTTTCATCCTCAACATGAGAGAATATTATTATCCATTCCTTGTTGCTTAAGCAGAGACGCAATGCATATCTTTTATACATTGTCCTGTCTCATTTCACCATGCACATCTCTTTATACATAGCTGCCTTTACCCTATATGTGCACATAAAAGTTATCTCAATAATAGGAAGAAGACTAATGGTCTAAATGAAGGGATAAAAGTCCTATGGCAGGTTTTACAGAACCATTTCTCAAATTAATTTGGAAATCTTAAAATACCAGTACATTGGCCAAATTAGAATCAAAATTCTAAATAAAACTAAGTATGCTTTTTATTTCAAAATTACAGAGGACTTACTTTCGATGACGTCTCTAAATCTACAAACCATAGAATTGAAGACACTACCCGTCGGAGACCTTCCTATTCTCTAGGATGAAATTGGTTTGTGGAAACCAATTGGGATGGAAAAAAGTTTAGAGGTAGTTGAGAGAAACTCCTTTCTTTTTGCATAGCAAAAGCCTTAACTTTCTTTTCTTGATCAATTCGTCAAAGAAAACTGTTTTCTTCAAGATATTTATAATTCTCTTTCCTTCTTGGAATAGAAAAAGGAGTAGGAGAGAATCATGAGATTTTATTATCAAATCTACTAATTAATTAAAAATTAATCATTTGTTAATAATTAATTAAATCACATTTAATTAATATTTCATTGAAATCTTATTTGAATGAATATCTCTGTAATATGTTATAGATTTAATTAAATCAATTTTAATTAAATAAAATTAAACTATTAATTAATTCTCCAATTAGCTAATAGCTAAATTAAATATCTTATATTTAACTTAAATTAAATTTGAATCATGTTCAAATATAAGTTTCTCTCCTAACCAATAATTTTAATATAAATCTAATTCACATTAAATTAATATTTGAACTCATTCAAATATTTTATCTCTCATAAGTTAATTTTGAATCATATCCAAAATTAAATTTATTTATAATAAAGTTTGATAAACTTTATATAATAATGTATCACTATACATGAAACTAATTCCCAAAGTAGATTTGAACATTTCAAATTACAACCAATATGAATAAATCTCATTGCCCTTTACCAGCTAGGAAGGGGACCTAATGGACCTACAAATTAGAAGCTACAATGATCTGTCCCGTATAAATCAAAGAACAATCCCTCGCAAGCAAAAGTTCATAATACACTCAGGATTAAGACTAAGTTAGCTAGGTCATCCTAGTGAAATAGAAATCTAACTTGTTAACGGAGTTACATCTAGTGGTTACTATTTCGCGAGGGATTGTTAACCAATAGAAAATCTCGTTGCATAGGATACCCTCACTCGCATGTCAACTATACGAACGCATTGGATCATTGCATTTGTATCAAATACAAAGTGAGCCGTATCCATAGTGTTACCAGGATAAGATATCCAACCTTATCCCTATACTATAAGACCCTTTAAGCTGATCTTGAAAATTGATCCCTATATGTCTCTGCATACTGTTTAAGAGTCATTAAACATCTTAGGATGTTAGTTTATTGGATTTGGGTTATTAAGACAAAACTAATATTATAACTAATAACAATTATTACAATAATAACACTTCATTAATAACAACCAATAGATTGTATTTACAATCTACGAGTTTTAGGACATAAATCCCAACACTAAATATCATTTCACAATCATTTGCATCATCTAAAACATGCTTTAAAACATAGCATAAGCTTTTCAAATAAATCTCTTTAGAAACATTCAAATTGAAATCATTATTCAATCAATAAAGACTTTAATGAAAACCTTTCAAACATGTGTAATACTTTTGAAGAAAACACTTACACAACTTAGAAATCCAAAATCGAAATGCTTCTCCTTTCCTTCTTCTCGCCTAACTATTTTGGCAGCACTTCAACTCTTTAATTTTTTTCTCTTTAGCTTTTTAGAGTAACAATACTAAATAATCTGGCTTGATCCCTTATTTATACATGTCCTAAAATAGCTTAGTCATCCTTAATCTCTTGATATCATGCCAGCTCCTACTCATAGTAGTGCACGTAAAAGCTTATGCTTTAATTTAATCATGCTTAGCTTAAACCTCTCTATGTGGCCCATTAAGTACACTTAGGAAAATTTCTGAGAAGTTTTCTTACTTCTTCTTTCTTAGAATTTCTTCTCACGAAGAACCTAAATTGCACTGTAACACAATCTTCAAAAGTCTTGCTGCTTAACCTATCTCACAAAGTACCTTAAGTATCAACTTCTTATTGCATAGACTTCTCAAAATGTCTTTTCATTAAGCGCTTAGTCAAAAATACTCCTTAACTTAACTACGGGTCTCACAGCAACCCTACTGGGGAGATTGTCCTGTGCATAGAGGTTGTATGATGAGAGTATCTAGTAGGTGCCTAGAGTTTTCATCACATAGACTAGATAAGAGATGAGGGCCTGGTAGGATTGTGCGATTAAAATATATAAGTTAAATTCATATCGCAAGCCTTCTATATGGTAATTCATGGTCACTGCATGTGAGATGCTCACTATATCTCTAGATTCTCACGTAGTTAATAAATCCACATTGACTAAAAGTTTTCCTATTGCTTGCACACGTGTACAAAAAATAATAGGTTTTCTGGATAAGTTAGGGTCAAACATAGAGAATTGATATCAAATCTTAGTTATAAAGTTTACTTCTTCAACTAGGTAGTATAAAACAACTATATATATAGTATAAGTAATTGTGTGCTTAAGCTAAATCTACTATATACACTACAAATTCTGTAAAAGGTGGCATGCATGGTGAAAAGATGAAGGAATGAACTAACATGTGTGGAGGAAATATGAAGGAAGGTTTCCACATTATAAGTGATTAACTTACTCGATAAGCCATGGCATGATAGACATCAATTAATTAGCTTCTGATTAAGGTAGACACCTCTTAGTACGTTAAATGCCACACCTGCTCACCTCTCGGAATGCAAATGACTAAGCTTCATTAAGCGATAGCTTTCTAGCAATGGTTGCTTATAAGACTTATAGTACTTATCTTTGAAGAGTGATAACCTCTCTGTGCCAAATACCAACAGTTGTACTCCTTTTGGGATACAAGTGATGGAAGTTAATTCGCCAAGGTAGAGTTTGTCTCCAAACTCCTTGTAAAACTCGTACCTAAGTAAAGAAGTAAATTATTGATCAAGTGTTTAAGAAAAAGATTTTTGAACAATCCATGTGGTAAGAGGTTAGCAATTTGAAGTAGTACGAGAGAAAACAAGGTTATGGGATAAGGATTTCTCAGCATCTAAGTAATTCTCTGCGATTAAGGTACTATGCGAAAAGAAAGACTTGCCGATAAGAAGTAAGGAAAGTTCTCATAAATTTTTCAAGTGTATTTAGTAGGTCATGTGTAGAGATTAAGTTAAGCATGATTAAGATTAAACCTTAAGCTTACATGTGCACCACTAAGAGTAGAAACCGACGAGCTGATAAGAGTTTAACGATGACTAAACCTATTTAGGAAGTAGTATAAATAGAAGTCCTACTTAGCCAGATTTTAGAGTATTTTTACTCTGAAAGAGTTCAAAAGAGTGCTGTCAAAGTAACTACGTGAGAAGAAGAAGAAGAAGAAGAGCATTTTAAGTTTAGTTCATAAAGTGTTGTGAGTGTTTTTCTTCAAAATATTTATATGGTTTCAAGATTTTCTAATAAAGTCTTTATTGATTTGAAATGTTGACTTTAATATGATGTTTCTAAAGAGATTTATATAAAAGTTAAATGTTTTAAAGTATGTTTTATGTGTTTCAAAGTAGGACTTGTTGTGAAATGGTGTTCAAACCATTAGTTAATTCCTAAAATGAGCTAACTATTATGTGCACATAATGAGTCAAGGCAACCATGGGGTGAAAGGGGTCACATGGTGATTTGAAGCTGGTTAATACATTGAAAGGAGCATACTGAACTTAGCAGCCTGAGCAATAAGGATGAATTTGTATATTCTTGGGTGCTATTGTTACAGTAGTCTAAACGTGAAGTAATGTGACTTAGCGTAGAGAATGATTCAGGATCCTTGGTGAATGGAATGATTGATGACTAATGTGTGTTTATGTGTAATAAATGTTTGTGCGAAATGAAGCTTTTACGCGAATTGATGTGATGTTGTAAGATTTGATTATGTTCAAAATGATTTGATATGTTTTGTGAAATAATGTTTATGAAATATATTCTGCAAAAAGGATTTCAAAAACCTCACTGAGTCTTTTAGACTTACATTTTTTAAAAAAAAATTCATCTTCCAAGAATCAGGCGTTAAGACCAAGTAAGGAAGAAGTGAAGGGCTTACTAAGCGAGAAGGCTGCCAAACATTTACTTTCTAAGTTTAAGAGTCGTTTCATTGTTTTATGTTGTAAAGTGTGTTGTAAAATGCTTAGCTAATGGTTAATAAAGTTTGTTTTGACTACATTCTAAGTTAATTTGTTTATATCGTCTAAACATTATTTGTAAGTTATTAAGTTAAGACAAAGGAAAGTTATTAGACGATTAAGCAAAGCTCAAGGGCCTGAAGACTGAGTGTCTTTGGTGTTTAAAGGAGTCAGAGATACTTAAGTCACGCCGTGTCTCGCATAACAAGTAAAGAGGTTTACGGGGTGGGGTGTGACACTCTTTCTTGTGCACGTTAGCCATATCCTTGCTACTTACTCTCTCGAGTAGTTGGTTACAAATGGTGGCCATGCGATGGATCATAACTCAACTAACGCGATATATCTTATACTAACTATGACACTTTGACAGATGAATAGTATAGAAGTGATAGATTGAACGTGGATAAATATGCAATGTATAAAAGAATGTAGGCCTTAGGCCACTACACAATATGAGCCATATACATTAGAATGAAATAAACAAGTGGAAAGTAAAGAGAATGATAAATATTACAAGTTAGGGGAAAAGGGGAATAGTGGAGTCTTTTCTAATCCAACCCTAAGCTCTCATTTATAAGACTAATCGGAGAAGAAGAAGAAACTTTTACAGACGGTGGAAAGGCTATTACTTTTTCTTGGCAGAGATGAAGTCCTTTTTATAAACAACTTTCGACGAAAAACTTTTATTTTTCTGATCATGTCAATGTCAATTGCAGCCTTTATCAAGTCACATCAACTCCAACTACCATTCTTATATTCTAGTGAATCTTTATCGCGTGATGATGTGGTTCCTCGCGCGGGGATTTTATTGGTCATACAAGGTTCCTATCACATAACCTTTACATGCATTCCTCTGTGATTTACTATGTCTTCTTTTCCTATAATCCTACGATAAACACTGAAAATAATGTAAAAAAAGGCATGGAGACCTGGAAAAGTTGTATTCTCTAATATTTATGAATTTGAAATAGAAGCTACACATTTTAACACATTATCATGCATTTTGGTTTCGTTGTTTTGCATAAAAGGCCATAATAACTTGTATTTCTATAAGTTATTAGGGCCTCCACAGATGCCTAAATTTTCCATCTCATGATAACTATAGCGAGATAGGTTGGTACTGACGCCTAGAGTTTCGTCTCACAGGTACCATATCAAGAAATAGATTTTTCATGCCTAGAGTTTCAACCCGTAGATATATGAAATCCATGGTATAACAAGAAAGAAAAGAGAAAGTTGAAAGCTGAGTTGGGAAGAAAGTTGCTATGCTAAGTTTATGTATTTATTGCTAAAAGTTTTCATTAATATGTTTTGTTTTTAAAAGATGTCACTCACAGGGCTTTAAAGCTCACCTTTCATTGTTTTATTTTTCTTATAGATAGAGATTGTGGTTCCGACGCTTACTAGAGATTCACCTACTCTGCTAGAAGTTTGATTAGATATTTGTACAACTCATTCCATTCATACATTTTAGATTGAAATTAACTAGTAAAAGATTTAATGGGTTGTCTGTAATAGATTTGTAAGTCCTTGAGTTACGCTTTTGTTTTGAGAACTCTGAACTTAGTATGTCTACATAAGCCTTGTTAACAGTTTATCCATTGGTTGGATGTAGGGATGTAAGAATACGGATTGAACCCGAATAACTTGGACTACCCAACCCATATTATAAGGGTTGGGTTGGGTTAGATTAAAATATGGTTTGGGTTGGATTAAAAAAAATTGATTTTTCGGGTTGGGTTAGGTCTCGAGTTGGAGGGTTGAGAAATTCGGTTCAACCCAACCCAACTCAAATTAATATAATATATATATAAATAATTATAATAATAATAATATATTATTTAATAAAAAAACAATTAGGTTTCTTATTCTTTTAGGTTTAGATTGTGTTGTATCTTGAACTTTATTATTCATTTATTATTAAAATTGAACTTCATGAACATTTATAGGTAATTTTTGGATTTATGTAATTTAAGAACTTTGAATTTATTTGTGTTTGTAATTTTGAATTTATTTGTGTTTGTAACTTTGAATTTATGAATGCCTAGCTTGAATTTATTGTATGAAATTTTAAATTATGTATATTTGAAATTTAAATGTAACAAACCTATACAACCCGATTTAAATGTAATTAGAAACGAAAAAAAACCTATACAATCCGACAACCCAACCTAACCCAACCCATATTTTACGGGTTGGGTTGAAAACTAAATTTGGGTTATTCGAATTGCTAATCCAAATAACCGAAAAATATGGGTTGGGTTGAGAATGTCTCCCAATCCAACCGCATTTTACCCCTAGTTGGATGAGTTTGAAGATCTTTATTGATGTTTACATTTTCAAAGTCGAGACATTTTCTTTTCCACACTTCCATGTCTACAAGAGATAAACAAAAAGGTACAGATTAAGCAGGGTCCATAAGTGTCGTTAAAAGAAGAATGATGTTGATTGGCTTCATGCCACATCTCAGGCCTAATGAGAAGGTGCTCTAGGATGGTGTGTGACAATTCTTACTAATGGTAATTTTATGAGTATGTTTCATGTTGGCACTATTGATACTCCTAATCTAAGTCTTCTTAATACTTACTGTGTCCTAAACTTAACCTTTAATCTTGCATCTGTTGGTCAATTATCTGATCTTGGCTTAACTGTTTCTTTTTCTCTGAATGGTTGTCAGGTTTAAGATCTACAAAGTCGACAGACGATTGGAACGGGTTTCAAAGTAGGAAGATTATTTGAGCTCATACATCTCTAGATTCTTGCCCGTTCATCTACCTCTACCTCACTCATTAACTCTAATACATATCAGTGGTATCTTTGTCTTGCTCATGCGTCTTCTGAAAGACTTCATCATTTAATTTTCATTAACAAATTGAATAATGTTACTATGTTTGTTCCATTTAATTGCTTAAATTGCAAACTAGCTACACAACTTGCATTATCTTTTTCTCCATACAATTCTACATGCGATAAACCTTTTGATTTAATTCAGTCTGACATTTAAGATCGTGCCCTTACTACTACTATTACAGTTTATCGCTATTATTATCACACCCCACCGCACATGAGTCCTTACTAGTCATGCGAGACGTGGTATGACTTTGAGTATCTTGACGCATTAAATACCAAAATACTCGGCTTGAGGTCCTTAAGCTTTGTTTAATCGTCTGGCTTCTTCAACTTATCTTAGAAAAATTATACTTTAGGCAATAAAAAAACTTAACCTAACAGAAGATATTGAATAATTCCTTTATTAAACTTTATTAAGCATTTTACAGAAAGCTTTACAATATTACATAAAGACAACTCTTAAGAATTAGAAAGTAAAATGTCTGGCAGCTCTTTTTGGTTAACAAGCCCTACCCTTTTTCTAATTACTTGGTCTTAATGTCTGAAATTTGAAAGATAAACTTTAAAACGTAAGTTTAAAAGACTCTGTGACATTTTAACAACCTTTCTGCAAAATGTCTTTTGTAACCATTTTTTTCTTAAGCACATCATTTTGCATTAACACAACTTTTCATATAAACATAATAAATCGTTGCTTTCCAAAAATCAGCTTGGTTTTTTTTTTGTTTATGAAAACATTGCTTTTCATGAAGCTCTTGCCCAAGGTGGAAGGATTGTGAATATAATTGTTTTGAAATTGGGATTATGTGGGACTTACCACACAAACTTATTGTAGAATGGCTGTTTGTTTATTTGGTAATGTGATGATGTGTCATTGAATATGAAGGGATAAAAGCCCTATGGCAGCGGAAGAATTAAAGAACCATTACTCAATTTAATTGGGAATATTTAAAATACCAGTACATTGGCAAAATTAGAATCAAAATTCTAAGCATGCTTTTAAAGATCTAGAAAACTTACTTTCGATGACGTCTCTGAATCTACAAATTAATCTCTAAATTGGGACACCACCCGTCGGAGACCTTCCTATCCTCTGGGATGAGATTGGTTTGTGGGAACCAATTGGGATGGGGAAAGGAATAGAGAATTTTTGGAGAAACTATTTTGCAGAGAGGAAAAAAAAAACTTGACTTTTTCTTAATTCAATTCGTTCAAAGAAAACTATTTTCTTTCAGATATTTATAACTCTCTTTCCTTCTTGGAATATAAAAAGGAGTAGGAGAGAATCTCGAGATTATTTTTATCAAATCTACTAATTAATTAACAATTAATCAATTAGTTAATAATTAATTAAATCATATTTAATTAATATTT
>JBBPDI010070200.1:0-17081 GCA_037974545.1 Cucumis variabilis
AATATTGAATTTTTTCACTAACTTTAGTCAAAGGGTAAAATGGTCATTTCATTATTCAAGTCAAAACTCAACATTTTCACTTTTACCATTTTGTCCGACTTGACTAAGTTCGACCTCCCGAACATGAATCCACATTCATTTTCAAAAATTCAAATTATATTTGATATATTTTCGGTCAAAGTTAGATTTTTCAAAGTCAAAAGTCAGCTCTTTGACTTTTTATAACTTTGACCATTTTCATCACTTTCGATCTTTCGAATATGAATCTACATTTATTTTTTAATATTTAAATCATATTTAAATATAAATTTATGTCTTTAAACCGATAACCAACTGCTATATCACATATACTTGTCAGTTTATCTCGCATTACCTAATTCAAACCATTCAAACTAATCCAACATAGTGTTTTAAATTAATTCCATATGAGCTAGAAAAAGAACCTAATTAACCTATAGATCATGGACTTCAACGATCCGAGATGAATAGGTTAAAACTTTTAGATTGAAATCAACTTTTGTTAATTAACATGTCATTCTACTGAAGTCCGTAGTTGCACTTCCCTCACTATAAATATATTTTGTGTCCATCTAATATAACCATAATTATTAACTTAATCCTTCGAAGGTTGTTTCGTATCCTCGAGTAGGTCAAAATACCATTTTACCTCCCAGATTGCATCTTGCTCTTTAAGCCCTACCGATCCACTATTCAACAATTGGTTTAAGATTCAACCTATAAACCAAATTCCTCTCAAGCCAATGACTGGCTGGGGCCCCTTGTTCAAGACCTAGATTTAATTCCTAAGGAAAAAAACCTATCTACTAACCCTATAATGGGTAGGAGTGAATTCCATATGCACCATATGTTCCCAACTAGCCATCTTGTCTTACTCCTAAAATGAAGGCTTATTAGACTAGCATTATTAGGTTGCCCTCACCTATGTAGATTTAAGGATAATTCCATGTGAACAGAAGTTCATAGTTAGCTTAGTATTAAAATTAAGTTACCTAGGTCATCAATAATCGAAATAGTCAATTTTATATAGTTAGTGGTGTTATAAGGTAAAAGTAACTATTACAACGTTCTGCTCTTATCTAAACTCTTTACATAGGATGCTCTCACTTTCATGTCTCCACATGAACGATTTAGGATCACATCGTTTGTACTAACTACAAAGTAGATCACATCCATAGTGTTCTCAGAATAAGGAGCTCAACCTTATTCATATATTATAAACCGTTTTGGCTATATACTCCAACTTGATCCACATTTATGTCTCTACATAAAGTTCAAGTTTACTCAAGATGACCTCGAGACTTTAGTTTATTGGATTCACGACTGTAGTATTCAATTTCACTAATAATTATTCAATAACAACTTTATTGAATAGAATATGATTTTAAACTACAAACTATGAGTTCTTGGACATAAATTCCAACATAATAAAATTAATTAAATTTATGGTTTATAAAATAACATTAAAACATAATTTATAGTATATGAATTTATTTCTTAATAATTATAATTAATTTATCATTTATTAATTATATAATTGATTAATACAATATAACTATATAAATACATCAATTTTATCCCATTATTCATTTTAAAAATACTTGTAATTAATAATTTAGTTAATATTATTATTTGGTTGTTAAATAATTAATTTTTCTCACAATTTTGAATTGTGTTTATTGTTTATCAATTAATATATTAAAATTTTATAGAGTGTTCATGATTAATTTTACAAATAAAATAAAAAATTTATTCTTATACATTCTTAATAATATTCTCATGCACAACCAAATACATACATCCTTAATTCCTAGGAATCTTATTTCCATCTCAATTTCCTCAATTCAAATGACCACTTAACCTTCCTCTCTCTTTCGTCTTTTATAATTTTCATTTTTTACTACTCTTTCTTGTCTCTCTCTTTCACTCTTCTCACTTCCTCATTTCTTCTTTCCCTCCCTCTTTCTTGCTTTCCCTTACATGTAGTCTTGCTCTCCCCCTCTCTGGCTTTCCCTCCCCCTCTCACTTTTCCTCAATTTTTTCAAACAAACTCTCTTTATTCTCCCTTCCAAAAAAAAATTAATAAATAAATACATAATAGGTAGTAACACACTACTCCTTAAAAAAGATCCTTAAAATTCTACTTTAAATATTGAATTTGAGTTTTAGTTGATTTGCCATTTTATCGATCAATTCCTATGAGCCTCTAATTCAAAATGGAGTCCTGTTGAAGAGGAACTCCATCAAGATAGGTTATTTTGAATAAAAAGGCATTCTGCGAAGAATGATACTATTGAAGAAAGGGTGATGTGAAGAAAAGTATTTAAGTCTAAGAGCCATCGTATGGAAGTGAGTAATGCGTTGAGGTTGCTGACAAAGAAGAAGCTAGCGTGTAATGCTAAGGATTAGACAATTGGGGTAGCAATACGGGGAGAAGTACCTATGCCTAAGAGTGCTTATAGTAACTAACATTTGGCCAAAATGTCGAGTTTAGGTTGGCTACATAATGCAGCGAAAGAGAAAGGTGACATGTGTAAAGCAGGAAAGTGACCATTGGATGTGAAAGGTCATTATAAATAGGACCAAAGATTGGAAGAAAATGGTGGAAAAATGCTAAACATTTTACTATTATAGAGAAGATATTTTGAAGTATTGAAAAGACGATTGAGGGAACCCACTAGGAAAGAAGAGGAAGCCGAAAGCCAAAGAAAGAAAGAGTGAAGATCAAATGTTGCTGTGAGTAATCCTTATAAACGATTTTTTGTTTGTGAATGATTTCATAAATGATTTTTTTAAAAATAAATACATGTTGTTTGTTATCAAAGCATTGTAATTTATGATCTGTTCAAACGAAAAAAGTATTTTATGAATAATTGTATGAAAAACTTCTATTGTAATCCTTTCTTTGATGCTTGTTGTATCATATTTGTATTATGTGTTGAATGTGATCTATTGAACTAATGTCTCTCTTTGATGTTGGTGTTGTTATGTAACGAGTAATGGTTACTGATCTATCGCAACGTTGGTGAAAATCCTAGACTTAACGCGAGACGCTGGTGGAAGTGAATCCCAAGTTTAGGCAAGTAAATTCTAGTGGAAGTTAATCCCAGGTTTAAGTGAGAATGGGTTGCGTTCTTGATACTAGATGTTGGTGAGTGTGAATCCCAAATCTAGACGAGAAATGGGATGTGAGATGCTGGTGAAAGTGAATTCCAGGTGTACCGCGTGAGGCTAGTAAAGTAAATCCCAAGTCTAGGCGATGAAATGCTGGTGAAAGTGAATCTCAAGTCTGAGATTAAGATTGTTACGTGACACTGGTAGAAATCCCAGGTCTATCGCAGACACTGGTGGAAAATCAAAGTTTAATGCGAGACCCTGGTTGTGGAATCCCAAAATTTTTAGATTTTTGAAACTTGTTAAGTTTTAGCAAGGACAAGAGAGAATGAATTTTTTAGGAAAGTAAGGTAAAAATTCTTGAAAAAGGCATTAAGGTTCCATGTTTAAGTTGAAGGGAAGTTAAGTTGAAAAGAGAAAATTTTTGCTAAGTCCACACCTTAGACATTTTGAACTTGGTGGACAGCCAAAAGAGGAGTAAATGACTTCCAAAGAGGTTATTAAGGCAAGTAGTTAAAACAAGTTGTTAAGGCAAGTAGTTAAGATATGTTTTGGATGTTTTGGCAATGTTGGACTTGTTAGGCGAAAAGAAGGATATGAGGTTAGTATACAAAGGAAGCTAGGCAAAATGACTTAATAGGTTTGCAAGAGTTTGTCACAAAGTAATTTGGCTTACCGAAATGGCTTGTGAGGTTAACTTGGGCGAGAAAGCATGGCATGTGAAAAAACTTAAGAGGTTATTGATAGGCTAGGTGAGAAAGCAAGTGGACAAGAAGCATGTCATGCCAATTGGCTTTAGAGGTTAGTAGTAGTTGCATCCATGGCATGTGAGATGGTTTTAAAGGTTAGCATGCGACAAGACTACACAACAAGGCTTGCGTTGAAAGGTTAGCTAGTAAGCCAAGGATATGTGTTGAGAGGTTAGCTATGTGAAATGACCTTGGAGGTTAACCACGTGATTAAAACAATAGTGTGGCTTGATTAGGGCAATTGGTGTAAGGAATAAACCATGTGTCTTAACCATGTTAACATGCATTGTGATATGCAGGAGAAGTTTGAGGTTTAATTAGGAGCTTAAGTGGTAAGTCTAATCAAAGTTAAAATGTCAACATATTTTCCTGCAAGGCTCCCTATAAATAAGCAACTTCAACAAAGGATTTCTCACAACTCACTTGTGCAAATTCACCTAAATTAGCCATTTTCGGGTATTTGGCCCCTTGCTTTGGCTTTAAGTGGATTTGACATTTGATGCCAAGTCCATGTTTGGCCCATGGTATAAAATCATGGGCTTAACAAATGGGATAAACGGAAGGTTTTCTCTTTTTTGTTTTAGTTCTCAAATTTAAACTACTACTTTGACTTCAATTTTAAAATTATTATTACAATTTTTGGATGACAAGTCAAATAAATAAAATATTGAAATAATTTGAATTGGTTTGACTAAAAAAAATCATGTTTGTAAAAATTTATTTATAATTTTATGTATTAAATAAGATTTTTTTTTAGTCAAACCAATTCAAATTATTTCTTTATTGAAATTTTTTATTGTTTTGAGCAATTAAATACAGAATTTCTTTATTTTTTTATATGTGTAAAAGAAAAAAAATTTATTTTATTACTCAATTAAACAATAAAAATGATACATTTTGGTTCAAAGAATAAAAAATAAATGAATGGATTAGATCTTTCCTTTTCATCTTTGTTTTATCATTTTTTGTGTAGGGATCAAAATATGAATCTCCTTTTCCAGTAAAACTTGAAAAAAATAAATGGTAAAAGCTTAAAAAATTAAATATATTTGGCACATAATTAAATTTTAAAACACACGATTATACATAATTTTAAAATTTAAGAGTATGCTATACCTAGCGGTTCAAAATTTTTATTTCTTTCGTTGGTCACTTTAACTAGAAGACTTATAACTTATTTAGATTGACTTAAGAAAAAAGTGTTTTTTTTTTAAAAAAAACTTATTTTTATTTAAACTCTTTTGATAAAAGTGGTTTAAATATTACATTGCATGCGCATCATAGGTAGGCGCACAATCATAACTATCACTAAATATAACTCTATTTGACTTGCGTTTGTGCATGACCCTTTTGCAATGCTTATTTTGAAACCTAGCTATTAGAAGTTTTTTAATGTTTTACTTGATTGAAACTTTTGTAAACTCCATTGGATTACATGACTTGTTATATTTTGTGAATAGTTTGTAATATTACATTGCAACTGTAATTAGAATTATTGTTATTGAATATTAAACTTTCTCGTTTTTACATTATTGTCATGAAAATCAACAAGTCAAGAAATTGAATTATAAGTACGAAATATTTAAAAAAATTAATTAAAAATTTTATACATGATAAATTTAGGATGTACAATTGACAAAGAAAAAAAAAAGATAAGCTAAGCCTAGGAATTCAAAACAAGCACCCCAAACACATGCATCAGAAATCCAAATTACCAATTTCTGCATCCCAAACACAGGCATTTGTAATTATCATGTTTCAGAACCCCATCATGTAAGCCCATAAACATTTAATTTCTCAGTATTTGATTTCGGTCCTGCGCACCAAATGCCCCCCTTAAAAGCTTATAATTTGTGTTCAGTTTGTTGAGGAGGAATGCTGTTAAAGTTGGATACCAGAAGGTTTGTGTTTTGATTTAAAGAAGGTGAGAAGGTCATGCAAATAAGCTCCCTATAAATAGGAAACTTCAAAAAGGATTTCTCACAACTCACTCATTTAAATTCACTCAAATTAGTCTTAAAAGCTCATAATTTCTGTCTAGTTTGTTGAGAAGCGCTTCTGTTCAAATTGGATGCGAAAAGGTTTGCATTTTGATTCAAAGAAGGTGAAAAGGTCATTCTGGAAGGAAATTTGAGCAAGGTATATTTCAAGAACGCTACAGAACTCATCGTTTGAAGTTTCTCACTGAAATTTTGAGGTATGAAATTTAAGACATTTTAGAGCAACTTTGTAGGACATTTTTTCAAATAAGTTATGGATTTTATGCTATGAGTTTTCAAAGTCGGGTCATGTATTTTGAACGAAAAATAAAGTTTTAGGCAATAGGTCAGTGTCATGCATGCTAGACGAGATGGTCGTGGCATTTTAGTCATAAAGGTTATTTTTTATTATTGAGAGGTTTGTGACAAGGTCATGGCAATGCCAAGTGGCAAAGGCTGCGTGCATGACCTTGCATTTTGAGGTTAGCCTGTAGAGTGTGGGAGAAACGTGCACAAGGCACGCAATGGGTGTGCTAGGTAAGCGACAAGGATGTGTGTGTGACATCCCCCACTATGAGGTTAGCATGCAGCACGCGGCCCAACTCAACGAGGTTAGCACGCGGCAAGGCCCCAAGCCATGCACGCACAGCCAGCTCTATCCACCATGTCAGTAGTCACTGTTGGGCTGTTTTGAGTTGTTATGATAGTTTTGGTAGTTTTAAGGGAAATTTTGGGTATTTTCATGTTCAAGGGATTAGTTAAGGAATCTCACGATCAAGGCTCTATTCAAGTGTTGTGAGTGACAAAATGAATTTAAAGTTGATTTCTAAAGTATTTATCAAACATGATTTCAAGCTCCAAAAACAATAATTTGTGAGTAACACCATGATTTCTAAAGTATTTATTGAGCATGTTTTCAAGCTCTACAAGCAATAGCTTGTGAATAACAAGTTGTTTTAAGTGTTATTTACTAAACATGCTTTCAAGTTTCATAGGCAACAACTTGTGAGTAACACCATGATTTCTAAAGTAGTTATTAAGTATGTTTTCAAGTTCCACAAGCAATAGCTTGTGAGTAAAAAATTATTTTTAAACGTTATTTATTAAACATAGTTTCAAGCTTTACAAGCAGTAGCTTGTGAAATGATTTACCAAGCATGATTTTCAAGTTATTATTTTAAGTTATGATTTATGATAAGTGTTTATGAATTGATGTTCAAGTCATATCATGTTTGAATGATTTCATGATCAAGGCCAAGAAAATTATTTCAATCTTTTCAAAAGTTTTCTCCATGCTCGGATATTTTTTGAGATCTAATATATATATGTGGTTAACTCCATACTGATGGTAGGGTTAACGAACCTATAGTTTATGGACCATCAGGAAGGGTATATATTTATGCCTTAAAGGAGGGGAATAGCTTTCCAACAAATGTTCCGTCTTCGGATGAAGGGGTAAATACTGCCCATGGCTATGGAACATTGTCTTTAAAAAGCTATGCAAATGTTTCAAGTATTATATTATGAAATAACTATTATTGATAAATGTATTTAACTTTTGGTTTTATAACAAAACTATTTATGAAAACCTAATTTCTAAGACGTTGCTCACTAAGTCTTTCGATTTACCCTTTCCAAATGTTTTCCATCTTCTAAGTATAGATTATGGAATCTCCGCGTGCTGAACTTACTACTGAGGTCAACTTAGTTTTTAATCATAAAAGAGATTGTTTTACTTAAAGTATTACTATATTTACTCAAGAATTTATACTGAATTTATACTTTCATGTTTGATATATTTTTACTTGTTATTCATAAAAGAAATTTCAAATGGGTTACACTACGATTTCAAAGTATTTTTAAGTTTAAAGACTTTTGTTGTAGAATCTTTCACGTTTTCATGTTAAGGGTCAGTTGAAGTTGTTTTAGAGGTGAACGACTTCAGCTGACATTACACCACATCTCAAGCCAAGTAAGTAGGTGCTCCGGGTGGGGTGTGATATTGGTGAAGTAAATTCAAGTTGTAGGTGAGTAAATGCTGATGAAGTGAATCCTAGGTCTAGTTAATTAGATATGGATGGAAGAATTCGAAGTCCCGATGATGAATGGTGAATGTTTGATAAACTGAAATCGTGGCACTGATGCGCTCACTATGTTTGTAGATTGTATTGAGGATTTATGTTGATGCAGTGAAATACTTGTATTCTTAAGATTAAGTTTGTTATTGTTAACCTATTATATTCTCCAAAAGGATATTTTGCTAAACTCATCACTCACTAAGTCTTTGACTTACATTTTAAGTTTTCTCTCCCTAAGTTGTCAGGTGTAGAAGCAAAGTAAAGAAGAAAAAGTTGGGTTATTATATAAATTTGTGCAACGTGCTAGTCGTGTCATCATATCTTGTGTTTAAGGAGTCAGTGGGTAAGAACTTCACTCCTTAATGCCAAGGGCTCCAGCACATATCAAAAAAGGTCGTCTAACGCTTCAAGGTTGGTGAGGTCAAGGACGATAAGTGTGGAAGGACTAAGCCAGGGAAAGGAAGCCTTGAAAGTGGTCCCTGAAATGAGTGCTAGGCAATTAAGGAGAAGAATGAAAATGTGTCCTTACACCTCTAAATACCTTGTCGCAAAAAGTAGCATTTCAGTGGATGAAGGAAGGCGTATGAATCAGAACTTAAGTTTTATTTATATGCCTTGCAAAAAAAGGAATGTAACTGTTAAGTGTCAACTTTGTGTAAACTCTTAAGTTAATAAAAGAAGAAGTTATGTTTATTCCGCTACTTATTAATTTTACTTACCACTTAGTAAATGAATTTCTTTAATATGGCAAGAGTGCTTAACGATGGAGTAAAGTCTAAAGGTTACATATTTTTTCGCTTTGATGATTCAGTCTCTAAGGTTCAAAGTGAAGGCTTCATGATGAGACAAGTTGAAGTGAGTTGTTTTGCTTGCTAGGTGTTCATCGCGTCATCTTATACTGAGGTATGCGGCGAGTGCCTAGGTGACATGCTCTCATCTGGTCACAGGAAGTGGCATTTGAGATGTGACAAGACGTGAGAATTCCTTTCTTGTTCTTCATCCCACTCTCGCTCATGTAAGATCTCGCTTTCACTCACGATTGATCTCACTATCACTCATGCCTTACTTCCTATGTAAAATTTAATTTCAGTAATCTTGAATTTCATCAATCAATTCATTTCTTACTCTCGTTCCATCCCTTGATGTCAGGGCACAACTATACAAGTTGGATACTTATTAATTTGTCTAACTTAAGATTGCATGTGAATTGCAGAAACCACCCCTAAATATGGTGGTAGTTGCAATAAACCAATACACTTTCGATAGTAACAATTGAGTCCCTAAACTTCTAAAATGTTAAAATCGAGTCCATAAACTTACAATAATTTTAAAAATTGAGCACGCAAATGATAAAAGTGGAACTCGTAACCTTATACAAATTCCACGATTCATATAATTATGTGTGTTTAAGGGTCTAATTTTGATATTGGATAAGGTTAAGGGTTCAATTTTAAATTTAAAAGTTTAAGAGTATAATTACAATTACAATCATACTTTAAGGATAAAGTTTGCAATTTTTCTAAAATAAAAATATATAAGTACAGTTAAGAAATTCCATGTTATAATAAAATCAATTAGAAATATAAATAAAAATTGCATCAAATGACAAAAACATTTAGAAAAAAAATAGTTCATGAAACCTATTTTTTTGCATATTGCAGATGTGACAAAATTAGTGATATCAAACAGAAATCAGACAATAATCATAGGGCTATCGGAGGTCTAACAAACGGTAATCATAGTGTTATCGATTTTTAAATTTGCTACTTTTACAATTTATAAAATGTAGTGATATGGACCCTATTATCATAAATCTTTTTTGCTATTTTTGCAAGAGCTCAAATATAAAAGGGTATTCTAGTAATCATTCAAATTTCATTCTCATCAAATAGAAAAGTAAATACTATCAAGAAGTATATACTTGTGATTCAACTCATTAGCATTGCACTTTTGTAAACTTCATAAAAGTTAATTTGATCATCATTACAACTCATTCTCTTTATAATCTAAATATAGCAAAAAATAAATTAGTTATTTTTAAATATAGTAAAATGAACCAAAATATTTATACATATAACAAAATATCAAAGTTTATTAGCACAACAGACTATTGTGTTAATAGTGGCGGATCTAGAAATTTTATATAGGGAGCACCAGATACTATATAATAAATATACTACAAAATGTTAAAAAAAATATATCGACGTTTCATTGATGCTCTAATAACATTCACTACATTTGTAGCAATAAAGAAAGACCGACAATTTTCACATGATTTTTTGTAATGTAAATATGTGAATTTAAAAATTGCGTAAAAAAAGAAAAGAAAAAAGGAAGAATAATACATTTTTCATGGAATATTGTTGAGAGAGTGGAAGTTTGGATCACCAACTTTGTTACATTTTTTAAAAATGTTTGTTAGATAACAAATGAGGGCTAGAAAATAAGTTAGGGTTTCACCGACTTTGCTGCATTTTTTTCTAAATATTTGTTAGATAACAAATGAGGGCTAGAAAATAACTTAGAGTTTTATCTTAGATGAGTTTTTTTCTCTCTTTTTTTAAAAAAAGATCTTCCTTTAAGGAAATCAAATTATCTTACTTTTAGGAAATCATTGAAATTTAGGAAGAAAAAACAAATTATCTTCCTTTTAGGAAATCATTATTGATGTTTGGAATAAAATCTAAATTTGATATTCTAAATTTGATATTTGGGAAAAGAAAATTATTGATATTTAGAATAAAAACTATTTTGTAAAAATAATTGTAATATACAAAAATCGAACTCAAAGCATACACCAAAACCAAAATTTAGTTAAAATGAAGCTAAATTTAATATATATTATAATCTTACACTTTAAAATTAATATTAAAATACAAAAACCGACATTGTGAGGGGGGGACACATGCCCCGTGGCCCCTTAATAAATTTTCTTCTGAATATATAAGTGTTTATCACAACATCAATCGTAGAGATCACATTTTATTGCTAATATAAACTAAAAATATGCATCCACATGCATTTGCGACCCCAAACAAATCAAGAAGACCCAATATAGTTAGTGATGAGAAAGGGATAGCCCCAACAACTCAAAATCAAAAAATAAAAATACATCATATCCTTTTGATAAAAAAAAACAAAGCTATAATACTCAATGACTACACCAAGTGGTCTTTTATTGATAAGTGGTCTTGGTCCTTGTTTTGATGATAGAAACATATAAAAGTATACCGTCCTCTTTTAGTGATAGAAACCTATAGAAGTCTATCATTGGTAAAGGCTGATAGAAGTATATTAGTGTTAATTAGTGATAGAAATCAATACAAGCTTATCATTGATACTATCAATTATAGGAACTAATTTAAGTCTATAACCTCATTAACATGATCTATAATAGAGAGAATCAATAACAGTCCAACAATAAGTGTCTTTATTAAAGACGATGTTCTATTTAACATAATTCATTTATATATATACTAATAATAAGAACATAACCATTAGATAAAATCAGAAACAATAAATAAATGAGCTCAAAGTGTCAAATAACATAGTCTTGATTTCAATAATGATATCTACTAATGTCCATATGTTTAACATGATCATTGAATGTCTTTGTGACAATCCTTTAGTAAGTAGATATGCAATCATAAGTTTAGTGCTAATGTGTTTGATTGACACTCTTTGTTTCTGAACTTCTTCTTTAACAACAAAGTGTTTTAATTCCATAATTTTAGCACCTTTAGAATACTTGTCATTTTTTTAGCAGAAAACTACTACAGAATTATCACAATAAATTCTTAACGGCTTGGCAATATTGTCGACAATTTCAAGTCTTGAGATAAAGTTCTGGAACCATAAAAATCGTGAATTATAGCCTCAAAGCATGCTACAAATTCAACCTTCATAGTAGATGCAGCAATAATACTCTGCTTCGCACATTTTCACAAAGTTACTCCTTCATCTAATAGGAACAAATAGCCAAAGGTGAATTTTCGTATATCCATACATTTAGCAAAATCTGAATCTGAAAATCCAATCACCTCAAGATGACCAGATCTCTTGTAAGTAAGCATATAGAACAAGGATTATAATTAAACTTACTCCCATTAATCCTTAGGTATATACATCGATCAACAATATTTACTTTAAAACCAAAAGATGTGATGGTATGAATTGCACTTAGGATACCATTGTCTAGAAGCTTGTTTAAGTCCATATATTGACCTCTTTAATTTACAAACCATATGCTCCTTTCCTTCAACCATAAAACGTTCTAGTTGATCCATGAGCACTTCTTCATCTCAATTTCCATTTTTAGAAAGGCATTTTTCACATCTATTTGATGATGCTCTAATTATAATGAGCTAACTAAAGCCATAATTTCTTAATGCGTCCTTTTTCGAGACAGAAGAAAAGGTATCTTTGTAGTTAGTGTCATCTTTCTGTGTATAACCTTTAGTAACAAGTTTAGCCTTGTGTCATTCGATATTGTCATTTGAGTCATGTTTGGTCTTAAAGACCCATTTACACCTAACTCCTTTTCATCATTTAGGCAATTCTACAAGGTTCTAAACTTCATTATCATTCATTGATTTTAACTCTTCTTTCATGACATCTAACCATTTGACATAATTATCTTCTTTAATGGCTTATAAAAACAAAATTGGATCATTATTAATACTTAAGTCAAATTTTGACTCATACAAATAAACCACATAGCCATTAGAAGTAGCTGATCTTCTTTGTCTTATAGATCTTCTTAACTTTATTTCTTGTGGTCCCTCAGTTACAAGTTCATTCGCTATCACATCATTATGTGGTATTTGGCCATTAATTTGTTCTTGTAGATTGTTAATAGAGTCAACAACTACAAGAACAACTTGAGAAGAAGTTATAGATAAAGAAATTTCCACCATAACTTCTTGAATTTTTACTTTACGTGGTTATAAACTCCCAATAATTACGTTATTCTCAATGAACCTTACATTTCCAGTTTCAATCATTCATATACTATGGTTAAGACAATAAAAAATCTATACCCTTTTGATTTTTCTAGATAACCAATGAAGAAGCCATTGGTTATTTTTTAATCCAGTTTTCTTTCATATGGATTATTAATTCTTCCTTCCGCTTGACAACCTTAAACATGCAGATACCTTAAACTAGGTTTCCTTACTGTCCACAATTCAAAAGATGTCTTTAAAACTGACTTACTAGGAATCCTGTTTAATAAATATTGAGCGATTCTTAATGTATAAATCCATAAGGACACAGGTAAAGATAAATTAATTAACATGCTTCTAACCATACTAGTTAATTAATGTACGATTACGCCTTTTTGCAACATCATTTCATTGTGGTGCTTTGGTATTGTGTATTGAGCACATAAACCATGACTTTTTAGGAATTTAGACAATTGGTTAAAAGAATGTGCTTTCTCATCATATTTTGTATAAATCGTATAAAATCTCTGGCATTTTCAATTTTGTAATTGTGGGCTTGATATTGTTTGCTACAGTCATTCGCATAAACATTAGGCTCAATCTATTTGATCTTTCATAAGCTTTATTGAAAGATCTATTCTCATCACTGTTAGCAAAAGTAAGTGCAACGAGTTTCTCAAAGTGCCAAATCAAGATCCAAAACTCTAAGATGGAATTAGATTTGTTCGCACCAATTAGAGAAAATGAGTCCATTAAACTTGATAGTAGACGTAACATGCAGAATGAAGAGAAACAGAAGAAGATGATGCAATTACAAAATAAATATGTTTATACATTATTGTTTTGAGAAATAAACATAAAGACACAACACAGATTCAAATAATATTAAATAGTCATTAACTTATACATTGAAGTTCTTCTTTGAAAGACACAATAATGTACAATATTTATACTTAACTAATGCTAGATTTAATTTCACATATATAATTGATAATTTAAATGCTTAAATTAGATACATTAGTTATCTTTGGATATACTAACAGTATCTATCCACACATCTCAATTAACTACAACAAGATTCAAAATTATAAAACTAATAATTACCTTTGGACAAATTAAATGTTTTATAATAATGAAAATCAATACATTCATGACAAATCATTAATGTTTTATAATATCATCTCATTCATTGGCATCAAATGAACATGAGTAATTGAATCAACTTTAATTTGATGACTAAAGATTTACCCATTTGGCCACTTTGGTGACTAACAAACTGTTCATAACATAGGCATCATGATAAAACAAGTCCAATTAACCACAATAAGATTCAAAATTATAAAACTAATAATTACATTTGGGCAATTTAATTAAATGTTTTATAATAATGAAAATCAATATATACTCATAAAAATATCTTTATGTTTCATAATATCATATCATTCATTAGCATCACATAAATATGAGTAATTGAGTTAACTTTAATTTGATATCTATTGAACTTACTATAATTTGGTCACTTTAGTGACTAACAAATTATTCATAATATAGATATCATATTAAAATAATCACAAATAATTATTACCTTAATTTGCAAAACAATATCAATAGAATATATATCTATAAGACTTGCTAATTTGGCCACTTTGAAACTAACAAATTACTCATAACATGGATATATTACAACAAAATAATTCTAAACATTGATTATTGAACTAACGTAACTTTAATTTGATATTTATAGAACACTTAATAATTTGGCCACTTTAGTGACTAACAAATAGGGAGTAAGAATACGGGTTGAACCCGAATAACCCGGACTACCCAACTCATATTATAAGGGTTGGGTTGGGTTAATTTTTTTTTATTTTTTTGGATTGGGTTGGGTCTCGGGTTGGAGGGTTAAGAAATTCGGTTCAACCCAACCCAACCCGAATTAATATAGTATATATAAAAATAATAAAATAATAATAATAATAATAATAATATATTATTTACTAAAAAAACAATTAGGTTTCTTATTCTTTTAGGTTTATATTGTGTTGTATCTTGAACTTTATTATTCATTTGTTATTAAAAATGAACTTCATGAACATTTAGGGGTAATTTTTTTATTTATGTAATTTTGAATTTATTTGTGTTTGTAATTTTGACTTTATTTGTGTTAGTAACTTTGAATTTATGAATGCTTAACTTGAATTTATTGTATGAAATTTTAAATTATGTATGTTTGAAATTTAAATGTAACAAACCTATACAACCCGATTTAAATGTAACTAGAAACGAAAAAAAAACTATGCAACCCAACAACTCAACCCAACCCAACCCATATTTTACGGGTTGGGTTGGAAACTAAATTTGGGTTATTGGGGTTGCCAACCCAAATAACCCGAAGATATGGGTTGGGTTAAGAATGTCTCCCAACCCAATCCAATCAAACCCGATTTCACTCCTAATATACTACCAAATTACGTTGATATCAATCAAAATATCATGAAAATATCACCATATATATCTCTAAAATACCATGTCACACATGTGGTATTATTTTATTTATGTGATGTAACTCAGATGAGAGAATTTTATTAATATTTTAAAAGCTGTGAACACAAAAAAAAGTATTCTATTTATAGCAATATAATCCTAATCCTAATTAATAAGACAAACTAATCCTTAATCCTAATAAATAAAAGAAACTAATCACATAATTCTAATAGATTAAGAATTTAACCATAATATCCTATTCCTACCACTTCATCCTACCTGCTACTTTTCTAACTTTCAATTCTTTTTTCAATTTTTATCTTTATTTTCACATCATTTTACCTTAAAATTGATTTGTCTTCATTCATCAAAACTTTCAGTTTAAAAAATTAAAATTTATGAAAGATAACAGTATGTTTATGTTTGAATTTAATTCAAATGGTTTCATTGAACTTTTACATCATTTCACCTTAATTAAAGATATGTATCTTCCAATAGAGAGTATATATATTGGTTGTACGAGTCTCATCATTCTCATTTAAATAACTATCTTCATCAATGGCCTTGCACCACTGCTTCCATGAAAATTCTTTGGTATTTGAAGATAATTGCAAGAGGTTGTGCTTGAAGTTTAAGAGCTTGTCGAGTCACGGTCTTTGGACCTCCCTTCGAGAGGTTAGAAATTGAGATGCCTCCTGGTTAGAGGATTTTGTTGTGGTGTGGATTGTGTGGCATGTGGCTTCACTAGATCTCTAGTGGGTGTTGGCTTTAAAAGGATAAACGTAGCAAAGTCTAAAAAATCAAGGTGGTGGAAATGAAAGCTATGGAACTAGGCCTTCTTTTAGTGCATCCCAAGTTTGAAACTTTAATTCCGCCTCTTATGATTGAATATGATTATGTGAAGACGATTTGAGTTCTCTAAATGAAGCTGATTATAACTTATCTGTGAGTAAAAGTGTTGCATGTAATGTTACGTTCTTGTGTTGACTCTTTGGTTAGTATTAATTTTGTTAAGTCCTCGCGTTTTAGTAACTTAGCCACATATTGGCTTGTTAGATCGCCTTTCTCTCTGGCTCTTTATTCTTTTTTGAACTTGTATACTTCTTCCTTCTCTATGAAAGATTTGGAGCTTAGTTTTTGGGGTGAGAATATCCCTTGGATAAATCTCCTTTGTTATATTTGAGAGTTGTGTTTGGTTTTTTCTTAAAATAATTCCGTTTTTAAAAAAAATAATTATCAAGATTCTAAATTGGATGGTCGAAGGTCAATTTCCTTTTTTTTTTTATTAAACATGTATATCTTATAATAAACAACTTGAATGATTTTGTACGCATACGTTTCACATCTCCTTTAATTTTAGAATTGATTAACAATGTTTGATAATATTTTGTAACTTTTTCTATTTATATCTATAATATACATCTAAATGTTGTCATAATTTACAATATAGTATTCTAATTGTCCCACTATTCAAGTTTCATTAACTTAATTCTAACAGTTTTCATCAATTGTCATAAAATCTTCTATAATTTCAATCAACATTTTTGTAAAATCGATACCTCAAATAATTTTATCAACATCAATATTTTCAATCTTGCATATAAAAAAAATCTAACAGATAATGTCGAAAATCAATTGGAAAATAACACGTGTATGTAAGATTAATTAGAAAAACAAAAGTTGAAATTTGTAAGCCTGGATTAAATTAAATTAAGG
>JBBPDI010070246.1:0-17054 GCA_037974545.1 Cucumis variabilis
TTTTTGTTATTTCTTCACTTACTACCCCATTTTTGACATTATTTTCAAAAATCACTATATTTTTAAAATTAATCCTTTTTTTTAAGATAAATTATATTAATAATGGTTTTTCAAAAACTATTTATCAAAATAAGTTTATTTGAAAACTATTTATTAAAATAATGTTTGTTTTTTTTTCTCTCTCACCTTCGTCCAAATTTGTTTTTATCAGTGCAATCCTCCATACTTCAATTTCATTTACTTTTTTTTTGTTCAAGTTTGTTTTTATTTTCCTAATTTGTTTTGTTTTTTTAGATAATCTATAATTTGTTTTTCTTTTCCTTTTTAACATTTAGCCTAATAACAATTTGTTTTTCTACATTTATATACACATGTATGTTATGAATTGTAAGATATGTTTGTAAATCTAAATAAGTCATGACCATATGTCAATTATGTCATCTCCTAGCAAAAGAAAAATGTAAGTGGTATATAGAATGTGCTTTTAAATTTGAATTAAAATGGACTCTATCTTTAAGATTTTTTTTAAAAAAAATCAATTTGTTTTTAGATGGTTGAGTGTTAAGCATTTGACCTAACACCAATTTATTTTTACCATTCCCAAATCAAATATTTTCTTTAACAAATTAAAGAAAAATAATAAAAATTAGAAAAAATAGAAATCACAACTAAACCCAAGGTTGTTAATCTTTAAATAATATCCATTATCTAAGTCGAGCATCAAAATGTCTTGGATTTCATACTATGTGGAGCAGAGTATTACTAAATATATTTATCGATATTTGTTTCACCAAGCTAATTTTCTAATTGAGAGTTTTATGTGGATAGACAAGTGCATCAAAGTAAAGACTATATAAATATATTCATATTATTTCATATTAAAATGTACAATTGTATTTTTAGTATTTGTTTATAATTGAAAATTAGTTAAAGGCATATGAAAAGACTCTTCATCTGTCATATGTCTTGATTGTTCTTATGGTTTGTCATATGTTTTATTTTGGACAAAATATCTATGATAGTTTTGTATCGCTTCCAAATAATCCGAAACATAATATATTACATTAAATCAAAATAATCCCCTTATACAATGTTGTACTGCTAATTTATATGGTGCACGACTCTTAATACTAAAACACTCGATCATATGTTGTATCATTTCACTGTTCACGTTAGAAAAATCAAATAACCAAACTAATCTTTATAATTTAAAAAATTACTATGGATCAAATCAAATATCAAGAAGTTACAAAAAAAAAATCCTAAGATTGTACACTAATCCTCTTGAGTATAAAAAACCAATAATAAAAAAATACTTATATTTTATTTTCCTTTAATTTCACATTAGTTTCAATATATATATAATGACAAAAGAAAAATACTTATCTTTTATTTTCTTTTGGTTTCAATATATATATCTATAAAAATTAAAACTTCAAGTATATTATGAAAAAACTTCAAGTATATTATGAATGTATCTCATGTTAACTTTTTTAGTCTTGAAATACCGCTACAAATCATATTTTCACTCATATTCTTTTTGTTGTTTTTATTTAAACTTGTATATCTAATAATTATTTTCTTTATTTTTTAATTTAAATTTCTAACATAATTGGTCATAAAATAAAATAAAACTTAAAAAGAAGTTAAAAGTAAAAAATAATAACAAACAAACTTAAAATAATAAAATAAATTAAAAAAAATACTCATAGTCTCCTCTTTCTCTCTCGGAGGACGACTGATCACTTGTCCTCTCCCTTTTCTCTCTCATGGGACGAGTGTGAACACTGTACTCTCCCTTTTTCTCTCTCATCCTTTCCATTATCTCTTTTCTAAAGTGCATTATCTCTCTTCTAAAGTGCAATAAATCTACAATAAGTTTTAAAACAACTCTATTTTACTAATAAATTTTTTAAACTACAATATTTTAATAAATTGTCCCTTTTTTAAAATGGGTGACCGAAAAATTGAAGATAAAATGAATTCTCCATTTCTATTTTTTAAAAAAATGTAAAAAAAAACATTTTGTTGATGTCAAATTTGAATGAAATTACTAAAATACACTCGAGCACACATGAAAAGCAATCTTGTCTTGTTCAGTCTCTCAGTCACACTTTTGGTGTTGCTCTCGCGCACTTGGTTCATGTCGCTCGATGTTGGAGAAGAAGTCAGAGAAATGCGTTAGAGAAGAAGAAGACGACGTCATGGAGGAGATAAGAAGAAACGACAGTCGGGAGAAAAAATACAAATAGTCAAGCGTTGTAATGCAATTCTTTATACTAAGTTGAGGTCATTACCTAATACTGAGTTGAGGTCATTACCTTAAAAATAAATAACAATTTTGACAATTTCTTGAAAGGAGAAAAACTAATTTTTTATTAAAAATACCATAAAAACATGTTGGATTTACAAATTTTAAAGGTAATAAAAATAAATAAATAAATATGTTTAAGATTAAAACACTGAAAACGAACAATGAAAAGCGAAAGCAAAACTGAGTCTTCATATTGCATGTCACGAACCTTTTTTGTCACTTGCCAACTTTCATCTACCTTTACTTTGCCTGAAATATTAAACATAGAAAAATGTGAGTATAAATATCACACCCCACTCCGAGCATCTGCTTGCTCGGCCCGAGATGTGGTGTGATGTCAACTTTAGTCATTCACCTCCAGAACAACTCCAACTGACCCTTGCTTGAAAACAAGTAACATTTAATAGTGGAAGTCTTTAAACTTGAAATACTTTGAAACCATAACATAACTCATTTAAAATGCCTTTCATAAATGTATATAACATAAAGATATACACTTTTAAATAAATATTGTAATACTTTTAACAAATTTATTCCTTTCATAATTAAAATTTAGATTAGCCTGACAATAATAAGTTCAACATGTGGAGAGTCATAATCTGTAGCTCAAAAGAGGGAAAACATTTTGAAAGAGTAAGTCGAAAGATTAAGTGAACAACAGTTTTACAAAACAAGTTTTCATGAAACAATTTAATATAAAATTGAAGCTTTAAATCAATTTGTCAATAAATAGTCATTTCATAACATGATACTTGAAACATTTACATAGCTTTTCGAAGACAGTGTTCCATAGCCACAAGCAATATTAAACCTCTTCGTCCGAAGACGAAATAGTCATTGGAAAGTTATCCCCCTTCTTTAAGGCGTACAAATATGCCCTTCCTGATGGCCCATAAACTATAGGTTTGTCAAACCTACCATCACTATGAAGTTAACCACATGTATACAATAGATCTCATGGAATATTCGAGTTAGGAGAAAACATTGAAATATTTTCCTTGGCCTTGATCATGAAATCATTCAAATATGGTATAACTTGAACACCAGTTCATAAACATTTATCATAAATCATGACTTGAAATAATAACATTGAAATTCATGCTTTATAAATTATTTCACAAGCTATTGCTTGTGTAGTTTGAAACCATGTTTAATAAATAGTGCTTAAAACAATCTGTTACTCACTAAATAAAATCTTGGTTGTGAAATTTTTCTTAAGCCTCATTGATCTGAAAAATTCACATTTAATCCTTAATTAATCTCTTGAATATGAAAATATTCAAAACTTCTCTTAAATTTTCCAAAAAATTCACAACAGCCCCAAACCAACCCTTTGGTGCCCATTGACATAGGAGATAGGGCTGGTTACGCGCGCATGGCATGGGGCCTTGCCGGGTACTAACCTCGCTGAGATGGGTCGCAGGCCACATGCTAACCTCACAGTAAGGGATGTCACACACGTTCTTGCCACAATGCGTGCCTTGCGCACGTTGTGCTCCTTGCACACCTTATGTGTTAACCTCTTAACGCAAGGTCATGCGAACAACCTGAGTTCATGCCCTACCACTCGATTGTGTCATGGCCTTGTCATGTGCGTCTAAATAGCCTAGAATAACCTCTATAAACATTAAATCACGCTCATCTTACCTAGCATGCATAACACCAACCTACTGCCCAGAACCTTAATTTTCGTCCAAAATACATGACCTGACTTTGAAAAATCATAACATAAAATCCATAAACAAAATTTCCTTCTACAAAATTTCTCTAAAAAGTCTCAACTTTCTTATGTCAAAATCTTAGAGCAAAATTCCAAAGGATGAGTTCTGTAGCCTTCTGGGAATGCACCTTGCTCAAATTCTTCTTGAAAATGACCTTCTTGCCTTCCTTGAACCAAAACGCAAACCTTCTCGCACCCAACTTAAACAGCAACCCTCTTCAACAAACTAGACACAATTTATAAGCTTTTAATACTAATTTGAGTGAATTTTCACGAGTGAGTTGTGAGAAACTCTTAGTTGAAGTTGTCTATTTATAGAGAGCCTTGCATGAAAATGAGTTGACACTTCATCCTTGATTAGACTCACCTTTTAAACTCCTAATTACACCTACTTCTAATTCACCTCATAAAATGCATAACAAGTAATTAACACACTTGGATTTGGCCTTAAACCGATTGCTATAAACATGTCACACGTACTTGTCCCAATCACATGGCTAGCTTCTAAGGTCTTCTCACATTGCCTTGGTCGCCCAATGTCTCTCACCTACTAACCTCTTTCTCGCATTGTCTTGGCTGCCATCCTCTATGGTCCTTCTTTCTCGCCAAACTTAAATGGTCAATGTCCCTTGCTAACCTCCAATCCTCCCTCATGTGCCTTAGCTGCCAACTCATCTTGCACAACCTCTCAAAGACATCCCTTCTCACCTATACTAACCTCTTAAGCCGTCTTGTTTAGCCATCAAACACCAAGGTAACCTCTAAGGAGCCTTATCGCCTAGCCAAAATGCCTTATGACAAACTGTTGCTAACCTCTCAAGTTATCTTACCTAACAAAAACTCAAGTCTTATTATTTGCTTTGAATAATAGAAAACTAAAACATTAAAAAAAATAATAACTTGATTGGAAAATTGATCAAACTTTTCCCAAATCTTATTATTTGCTTTGAATAATAGAAAACATCAAACACATACCCATAAACTGGAGAAAACCCAGAACAAAGATCTCACACAACCTTCTAAAATCATGTAGTACATACGCTGTAATTAAAACAAAACTACAAATAGATATTATGGCCATTCAACAAAAATATTATATGACATCAACCTATATCAACATATGTGAACACAACTATAGTATATTTATAATTAAAAAGCCTCATGAGATTCACAGTAAATATCAAAATCCTAAATAAAATATTAAAAAATGCTAAATTCATGATTATTATGTTTGGTTATAACAAGCTTGCAAACAAGCTCTTATGAAAAGAAATTTATAAATATTGAACTTGACTACTTCTACCACTTAAAAGGTAGCATTAGTGGTAAGCATGGGTCGAATCATATGAATATGTTTTCTTTTCGTTGAGACAAGTTATAGCTAATAAATAAGTGATTTTGATAATGGATATCATGTTCATAATTTTGAAAGAAGTAATTTAAGATTTGTAGTTCTAATTTGTAGGAGCAAACAACTTGAATCTTATTTGAATTCATTCTTGTTTAAGTCTAGCCAATTTATCTGAATTCATAATCAATTAAAATTATCTAATTAATTAACATGTCAGATGAATCTATATAAACATATCAATTAATTGCATTAATATAAAAGGCTAATGCTAAAATAAAAAAATAAATTTCAAATGCCTAACTAATTATGCAATATGATTTTAACTCAAACATTGATTAAAACAATAGTTTTTAACTCAAACATTGATTAAAACAATAGTTATTATTGTGATAATTTTGTTCACAAACACATTAGACAAGTAATCTAACATTTTTATTTCAACATAATTCAGAGCCTAATTCAAGGTTAAATTCAAACATGCAAATTACATAATCAATCTTGGATGTCAATCAATATGAATATGTAATTCAAGATAATATGGTTAGAGTTAAATCCTTAAACAAGATGTTAGTTAGAATTAAGAATCGCAAAAATATCATAGAAACTGCTTTTAAAAATTATAATAAAATTATCTAACCATAAATTTGAGAGACCAAATGCAAGAGTAAGTAATTATAGAACTCAATAGAAAACTGAATAAAAAGTAGATAAAAATAAAGAGCAAGAAAATAAAAGAGGGAGAAAACTTGTTTTTGATCCTTACGCATTTTAAAGAAGGTAAAGCTTGGGATGAATGAAAATGGAGAAATCTGAGTCCTATTTACAGGGAAGTTCAAAGGGATAGCGTCGCAATTCTAGAGGACAACGTTGCCTATCTCTTATTTATCGGTTGTACTTGTTGTCTACAGATTTTACTGTGTTTACAAAAAAAAATTATATTTTTAGAGTAAATGAGCCTAATTTTTTCAAATTATTCTTTCAATCATGACATTGCCCCTTTACACTATCTAAAAGGTTGATAGTTATATGAGAATATGAGGTTTTTAAAAAACTAATATTATTCTAATAAATCATTATAAAAATAGGATTGAGTTAAAAATATTAACAAAAGAGATAATCGTAGAAATAGCAAATTTGGAGATAGCATCTAAAAATGTAGCAAAAATCAACCAGAATAATGTTTTTAGCAAATGGGGGACGCGCTTTTATGGAACATTGTTAATCTTGACTCTGCCCCTAAATCTAAATCTAAGATAGTTTATAGATTTAAAGTACAATGTATTTTAATGAATCTATAATGGAGCAAGATCACGCAGAATTGGAAAATACAATATGTATTTTACAAACAATGTTTCAACTTTATTAAATCCTAACTAAATCTGGGATTTCGTTGTTGGACGAGATTGCAACAATTTTCCCTTATAATAATGGAGTATTTATCTTTAAGATGTTCAACTAGTTATATCATTATATCATAAATCATTTACTAACAATTTCAGTAGTATCTAGTTAATAATACATAATATATATTTTTAATAAGAGTTTGGAATTATATAATTAAGTAATACATAATATCTATTTTTAATTAGATTCCGAATATAGAGCAAATTTGATATGCAGAAGATATCTAGTTCTAATAAGTGTTGAAAATACGTTTATTTTTTTTTATTATTTTAAACTGTATATTTATATGTTTATTTTCTACATGTCCATAATCTTTATTTAATATATTTCATTAATATTGGACAAAGTTGAAACATTTTTATATGTTTAGATTCCGAAAAAGGGCATTTTTTGAATTTATGAAATATGTGGTTCTAATCATTTTTGAATTGCAACGTTTCTTTGTCTTTTTTTTCCTTTTATTATTTTAAACTGTATATTTATATTTTTAGTTTCTAAACTATGTTCTTCACGATCCTCTGTTTCATCTTCTCCTTCTTGTTGGTCTTCTTCTTCCCGTTTATCATCTCCACTTTCAATACTATCTTGTTCATTAAGATTGATTGGTTAATGTATCTATTTTGATGTACCAAATATAGTATACTTTATTAATTGAAGTACAACAATGTATGAAGGGATTAGAGCCATTCACTGCGTAAGATTTTATAAAACCTAAACTCAATTTAATTTGGAAATTTAAGAATACTAGTACATTGACAAAAAATACATAAACAAATTTATAAGGCTAAATATGCTATAAAAAAACGCAGAGAAGAGAAAAGAGATACTCATGATGTTGATGACCCTGTATCTACAAAAACTCCAAATTAGGGCATTGCCACTTGGAATCCTCCCTATTCTCTCAGAATGGATTTTGGTTTGTGGGAACCAGGAAATGGAGGGTTTTTTTTTAACTGACAGAATTTTTTTAGAGAGTTCTTGGAGTACGCAGAGTTTTTTCCATAACGCTTTTGTATCTATACCTCACCTCCATCTTCTTCATCCTAAAGAAGTTAGAGAGATTATGGGATACGTGGAAAAACCACCCACGTTCCCTAACTCCCATACATGGAGTTATTAATTTAATTTAATTAATTAATTAAAATTAAATAATCAAATGGTTAATTTTCATAAATAGAACAAATAGACAAAATATTTACATCACAGATTTTACAATTTTTTTTTTAAAATTCAAGATTTGTCCTTCCTTATTATCGTCTTTCTTCTCTTATCTTCTGCGATCTTTTTTCTTTTCCTTTTTTGCAATATTTTTTCTTTTCATCATCTTTTTCTCTTGTTTTGCTATAGTTTTAAATATTTCCATTTGCTTTTCCTTTTCATATTCTTTCTTCTGCAATTTTTCTTTTCCTTCCTATCGTCTTTTTCTTTCTTCGATAATTTTTTATATTTTTTATCAAACTGTTATTTGGTTCAAGATCGTGTGCCAAAATATAAAATATCGTCAAAATCGTAGAATATTGGATTGCCAAATGTAAATGATCGTATACAAAAAATAGCCAAATCTAAACGATTGTGTTCCAAATATAAACAATCGTGTACCAAAAAATCTTTACAAAATCGTTAAGATTTGACTACCCTAAATGAAACGATCAAATCTGAACAATCGTGTACAAAAAAATCTTTAAAAAAAATCATTTAAATTTGGCTACCAAAATTTAAACAATTAAATTAAACAATCATGTGTCAAATTTAAACGATCGTGTATCAAAAAAGTCTTAAAAAATCGTTTAGATTTGGGTGATCAAATCTAAACGATCGTATAATAAAGAATAGCCAAATCTGAACGATCATTTTTCAAATATATTACGCGCGTTAGATGCCAATTAATGACAGAGCATTTTTAAATTTTCCATTGTGGGCCTGTGACCTTTTTTCATTTTTGAAATTGTTATATACAGTGTGTTCTATTTTCTAAAATATCCTTAGTTAAATTAATAATTAATTAAATCATATTTAATTAATATTTCATTTAAATCATATTTAAATGAATATCTCTAATCTATAGTTTTAATTTAATTAATTGAATTAAATCAAATTTAATTAAACAATATTAAACTAAACTATTAATTAATTTTTCAATTAATTCATTACTAAACTAAATATCTTACAATTAATTTAATAGTAACTTGATTCATATTCAAATATAAATCTCTCGTAACCTATAGTTTTAATATGAATCTAATTCACAATAAATTAATATTTGAACTCATTTAAATATTTTATCTCTCATAAACTAATTTTGAATCATATTCAAAAGTAAATTTATATAATAAAATGCAATTAAAATATAAACTTTATATTATAATGTATTACCATGCAGTATATTAATTCCTTAAGTAAATTTTACAATTTTAAATTATAATCAATATAAATAAATCTCATTACCCTTTACGAGCTAGGAAAAGGATCTAATGGACCTTCAGATTAAAAGCTACAACGATATGAGATTAATTGACTAAACTCATTAACCATATTAATCAATATTTGTTACTGTGTGTACACTCCACTAAAGACTCACAACTGAACTATTCTCACTATAGATATATTTCTGTGTTCATGGATATAGACCAATAACAATAAGTTAGTCTTTCACAAGTGTTCGTAACATCAGTTGGATCAAATTACCGTTTCACCCTTGGATTACTTCTAGTCCTTAAATACCAGTGCTCCTCTAATGAACAATCTGTTTATGATACAACTCACTTTGTATTTGATACAAACGTAATGATCATGCATTCTTGTAGGTGACATGCGAGTGAGGATATCATATACAATGAGTTTTCATAAGATCGAACCACGAAATAGTAACCACTAGATAGTGGGGTTTATATTTCATTAGGATGATCTAGGTAACTTAGTTTTAATCCTAAGTGTATTATGAACTCCTGTTCGTGAGTTGATTTGTACGGATGAGAGTGGCCAAATTGTCGACTCAATATGCTTATCATTTTGGGGACAAGATCAAGTGGAAAGTTGGAAACATAATCACATAAGATGAAATTCACTCCTCGATTTTAGGCTAAGTGGATAAGTGTTCCCTCACATGGTGTCTCCGTGAGTTGAACAAACAGCTCTACCCTCTGTATGGCACGAGAGATTTTATGTTTAGTGGTTGGAGGTACCCAGTCTCATCCCTATACTATAAACCCTTAAGTTGTATCTCGAACATTGATCCCTGTATGTCTCTACATACTGTTTAAGACTCATCAAACAACTTAGGATGTTAGTTTATTGGATTTAGGTTATTAATACAAAACTAATAATATAATCAATAACACTTATTAAAATAATAAGACTTTATTAATAACGGTTAATGAATTATATTTACTATCTACAAGTTTTAAGACATAAAACCCAATAATGTAGACACTATACCTTCTTATCTTTTTGTGGTTCTTCCTCTTCTTTTTCATTCGTTGGTTTCACAACTTTCCTTTTGCTATCCTACACATGTTTGTTTTGGATTTCAATTACAATGTATTGCTTAAAAAATGAGCAGTTAAAAAAAGACGGATTACCAAGCTTTTCATTCTTGGTTTTTTCTGCACAACATTCTCTTTCTTTTGGAGGTTCACATTCTTTCTTTTGCTCTTCTTTGAAGTTTTAGGACTGTCCCTAATTCTAGGATAGTTTGTAGATTCAAAGTATATTGTATTTTAATGGATCCATCATGTGGCAAGCTCCCACATATAGGAGAACATACAATGTATTTTACAAATCATGTTTCAACATTATTAAATCCTAACTAAATTTTAGATTTTGTTGCTGGGGACGAGATTGTAGCAACTTTCCCCTATAAAAATAGAATATATATCTTTCAAATGCTTTAGTTAGTTACATCATTATATCACAGATCATTATTTACTAACAATTTTGGTAGTATATAGTTAAAAAATACACAATATATATTTTTAATGAGAGTTTGGAATTATATAATTAAGTAGTACATAATATCTATTTTTAATTAGATTCCGAATAATGGGCAAATGTGATATGTAAAAGATATATAGTTCTAATAAGTGTTGAAAATACATTTATTTATACTTTTCTTTTTTATTATTTGGAACTGTATCTTTATATCTTTATACGTTTATTTATATGTTTATATGTCCATGATCTATATTCAATATATTCTATTAAAATATTACAGTCATCGTTAATACTCACCGAACATTTGTTTGAAGAAAAGAAGAGGACAATTGTTAATAATCTTTCGTTGAATGTTTTTTTGAAAGAAGAAGAAGATGCTCTTTCACTGATGCTTTCTGAATGTTTGTTTGAAGGAATGTTTGTTTGCCATCATCGTTGATGCTCGCCGAACGTTTGAAGGGTTTGAAGAAGGTTTCAAACGATTTGAAGCACGTTATATAGTCAAACCGTTGATGCTCGTCGATACAAAACCTGAAGAAGATTACTATTTTGCTGTACATTTGAAGGGTTTCATTGTACGTTTGAAGAATGCTCACCATTCATTTAAAAATTCGTTGATGCTCGCCGTATGTTTGAAGAATGCTCTCCGATCTTGTTGATTCCCTGAAAGATTTAGACCTTTCACTGATGCTCGTGGTCCTTTTAAAAATATGTGATGTTATTTGGGTTTTGAAGCACGCATAAGAAATAACTGGCTACCTCAATTTCTACTTTGAAATTGAGTTTTGATGGAGATAAAATTGTACTTTTGGGGAAAAATTGAAGTTTTGATGGGTTCTATTTAAGACATTTTTGCAATATCTTTAAGACATTTTTGCAATAGTATATTTATTTTCTTTTCATTTTTTACGATTTTACTATTTCACCAATTTAAATTAAATTTTGCTATTTATCCAAAATAAACCTTCAATTTGCTATTTTTCTGGTCAACCCTTGACATAAGTATTATAATGAAATTATGGAGGGGGTCCACAATTTCCATGTATTTCCAAACTCATGGACTCATCCACGTACGATTTACCCAATGCTTTCCAACTCCTTGTAGCCCACACTGTCATATGGGCTAATTATTCATACCCTATTTTTTTTTAGAGTCTTTAACTAAGATGACCTAAATTGCTATATGATATTACATGAAAGACCCAAATTTCTAATAAATTTCACATATGTCCCAAATGAGCCTGTATATTACACAAATATATGGCCCAAATTACTTTAATACTCATTTTTATTATTTAATTGATTTAAAATATAAATATAAATGAAAAATTTTGTAGGTTACGGTTTTGGAAAGAAGTGGATGATTTGAAACAAAAATATAAATGGAAGGTTACAGTTTTAGAAAGAAGTGAAAAACGTTTAATACTTTCCTTCTACGAAAACCGCAGTCTACTTCTTCCCTTATACTCACAGAAACAAACATGGGTTACGATTTGTACTAAGAAATTTGAGAGATTTTGGTAGTGAAGAAGAAGACTTTCGACGACAGTCAAATACAAAACTTTTTTTATAGAACCTGGGCCTAAATTTCGAGGTTAGTATTGTCTATATTTAAAACAAATGAAATTAGGTATATTTTAGATATTCGATTAAATAGAAAAACAAACGAAAATATAGTTTTGAATGTGAAATATTCTAAGGTTTATTGAGTTTCAAAGTATCCAAAATTCTTACATTGTGATACATTTTAGGGCGTAACGAAAACATACTCTGTGTTTATTTAACTTTCATTGTGATCTACATATGTAACAAAAACTTACTGTGTTGATTTAAAATACATTATGGTTTACATATGTTAAGTTGTAGTTAATTTTGTAAAATTTTATTTAAATGCAGTGTCGAAAATGGATAGAAGAAGTGAAAGATGTCTTGGGTCGAGGAGTAGGAAAATTAGATCAAACGAACATGATTCAATCATTATTGATGATGTAGAGGTCTATTTAATATTAACTATTGTAAGATGTTGCTGTATTATTGATGTTTCATATTTATATTACTTGTTCCGTAGGTATATATACATAATCATAATCAGCAAAGAGAAGCTGGAAAAATAACAACACAATTAATGTATGTATAACATAAATGTTTTAAATATATAACATAATATATTTTATATACCATTATAAGATTGGCATGAATAATCAGGCAAGACAAAGAGAAATTTTTGCTTACAGGCAAACTATGAGGAAGAGCTTGAGGAGAGGAAATCAACCATCAAAGATAATGAGGTCACCATTCACAATGAAATTTAGATCCATAGAATCAAAGAAGGAAAAATTAGAGCTTAATAGTCAACCATTCGAAAGACCAAGTTTCAAATTGTTATCACAAGGACTTTAGGAATTTGAAGTTGAATAGGATAGATTTAATGTTGAAGGTTATGTGCTGAAGTAAAAAATTAGGTTTTTTGAAAACTTTATGTGTAATTTATGTTATGAAAAATTATTCTGTTACTAGTATTATAGAAACACTGAAATGTTGTATGCATATATCTTTAATCTGATACAGTATATTATACTATCTTGTTCATTATTCTAGAAATTTTATGAGATATGGGTTTAATGGAGATAAAATGTTTACTACGTATATTATAAGTATATTTGGAATAAGAAGGTGTACATTACAGACATAAATGTTTATAATCAGTAATGTGGTGTTTCATGAGTATAAGTTTCAGTCACAGTGTGTATTTTAGAACTAAAGGTTTATGATAAGTATATGTAATACATGACGTTAGTAAAAGGAATTAAATTTGATGATGTTATAGGAATGTTATTTATGTTAATAGGAACACAAATGATATATTCTCTAGTATTTGTATGAGAAATTGTGTGAATGAAGAGAACATATTAAATTGTAGTTTTTGTAGTATATTTGTTATAATATGGTTTATATCAAAGATATAAATTTCTTACAACAACATGAAACACATACATTAATGATCATAAACAATGTTGTAAATAAGATGAGATATTTATATACTAAATCACATAACTAAACTATAATAGCTTATGAATATATTGATCATTTAAAACATATAAAGTGATAGTATGTATGTATGATATACTCTCTGTATATTATAGATACATTGAGAACGTGTCATTTACTATTGTTTTAGTAATATTTACTATATAAACATATAATTTAAACCCAAATTCTACCGGAATTATGTAGTTTATATGACAAACAAAATAACAAAAAAAAATTAATGAATGAAAAAATTCGGACATCTTACTGTACATAACTATATATGTGATATTGTATATATGAAGTGGTATATATGTATAAACAATATCTGAGTAAAGTACGAAATTTGAAGAAAATGAAAACAAAAACGAAAATAATTGATAGGAATTTGAAGAAAACAAAAACGAAAGTAATTGAGGAAGACAAATAATCAAAAGTTTGAAGAAAACAAAATTTTGAAGAAAACGAAATTTTGAAATAAACAGAAGAACGATATTGAAAACAACGAAATTGATGGAAACAACCGAAATTGAATTATGAAGAAGACGACGTCCTCGCTGACGTCAGAATTTTTTTCACTTAACAGGTGATGAAAATAATAAGATAATGTTATATTTAATTATTAAATTATTCCATATTGTAAAATATTTTATTTTATATTGAATTAATAAAAAATTTCTAATTAATTTTCATAATAAAATTATACATTAATTAATAGGTCAGACAAAAAAGTTGTCGTTTACATAATAAATTGAGTATAATATAAATAAAGAAATAATTTGAATTTAATTTAAAAAATTATATATAATTAATAATTATGATAAGATTATAATTATTCTAAAAATATATGAAAATCTAATCTAGAAAAATAAATTTGAAAATCTAATAAAAAAAATAAATAATAATTTATGACATTTGTAAAATTTTTTAGTAGATTTAAAGATCTTTTGTCTAAATTTTTTTTTTTATTATTTATTAAAACTAGTAAAAAAAATCTACCTGAATTGCACATGTTTCATAGCGTCTGAATTGTTGTATATTTACAACAAATTTGAAAAAGAGAAAAAAATTCAAAGCATGTAAAAAACAATAAAATTATTATAAATCCACTCATTTGTGTGCACTTAAAAAGCAAAAAACTATCGCTTAATTGTTTGAACTTTAAATAAACTTTTTGAATCTCGGAAGTAAAGTTTTCTTTTCCACCTATTCAAGTGAGGAAAATATGTATTAAAAAAAAGTACAAAAGCATATAGAAATTAAGGTTTCTTGCATGTGTTTGGCTAAACAAATTTACAAAATTAAGTTTATAGCACAAACTTACTTATTTTTACAAAAATGACACAAAATCAAGCTCAACCAAAGTGTTACACCTAACATATGCTTGATACACCACTGATACATGTTCGATACACTTGATCACTTGACAAACTCAATACACTACTAATATACACTTGATACACTATCGATATCTATTTTGATATACTTGATACACTATTGATATCTATTTTGTTACACTTGATACACCTGTGATATATATATACTTTATACATTTGATACCTTTCTAATAGGCACTTAGATATACTTGATACACATTGGATACACACGATATACACTTTGGTATACATTTGATCTACACTCGATCAACTTGATACATACTAGATATACCAAATATTTGGATTTATGATCAAAGATTTTTCAATTTTTATTAAAGGACTGAGAAATAAAATATATATATTTATTGCAAAAATATGAACAAGAAACACATACCATTACAACTCAAACTAAAATTATCCATAACCTAAAAACAAACTATTATAACTTAATTATTTAACCGAAAACTATAGTAACTCACTCATTGCCCCAAACGCTTCCTAAAAAAGAGTTTCTTGTTTTTTTGGTCCTAAAGTTGATAAAGATAAACTTATTTACAAAAATGTCACATTTCTTTATTTACTCAAATGTCATTAGGCGTAATTACTTAATTGCCATTAAATTAAAAACCTTTAATATTTTGTCATTTTCAATATCTATGATATATATCAGATGTATCAAATGTATATATTAGGCGTGTCATGTGTATCAAGTAGATATCAAAAGCATCAAGTGTATCACTTCGGTTGAACTTAACTTTTTGCTATATCTACAAAACTAGAAAAAAAAAGTGTGTTGCAAACTTGCAAATCAACTCAAATTGTCACTCACTTCAATTTTCATATTTTATACAATATAAATTTAGTAAATTACACTTCTTTAGTATTTTGTTCTAAAGTTTTCAAAACTACCACTTTTGTCCTTGAAGCTTCAATTTAATTTTTATTTGATGTTTAAATTTTTTATTCTATAATTTAAATATTGAAGAAATGGATATTTTTAAATATAGCAAAAGGAACAAATATTTTTTTAAAAAAATATAGCAAAATTTCATATTTTATTAATAATAAGCATTGATAGTGTCTCCGTCTAAAAATATATTTTAACAAAATTTAAGTTAGTAGATTGATTTACGGTTGAATTCTACTTTTATGTTTAAGAATCAATTTCAAATTTGGGAAAAGAACTTAAAAATCAAACTCAAACCTTTAAAACCAAGACGTTAGTTCTAAAGTAGTATCAAATAGAAATTTAATTTAAATTTCAACTAAATTGTTATTGTTTAGAACTTCAAATATAACTAAGTTCAAATCAGAGTTTCCAAATATCATTTGCTATGCAATTCAAGTTTATTTTATAATTTCTAAAGTTTGTTCTAGTTTGATTTCTACATTTTTAGATTCTCTAGTTTAGACTTACTTGATAACTATCTAGCTTTAGTTTTAGTTTTTGAAAAGTAATAAACACTACTTATATCTATATGTTTTTTTTGTTATTAATTGTTTGCTAATCTTTTAAATAATCAATCCTGAATTTGAAAAGAAAAAAAGAAAAAGTAATTTTTTCAAATTTTGTTTTTGATTTCATAATATGATTTAAAATCCAAGTGTTTCCTTAAAAATTTAAAAATATGGAATGCACATACTGTTAGTTTTAAAGAAAGCAAACATACTATGAATTTGGAAAAAAACAAACATAATTAAAAAAAAAATTACCTAACCGAGCATTAGTTCTTGAATTTTTAAGATAGTTCTATTTTGACCATCAAATTTTTACAATGTCTATTTCAGTCATTAAACTTGAAAAAATACCTATTTTAGTCAATCTCACATTTATTTTAGAATACATGTACTAATGTGTTCATATAAGCATGATTTCTAGCCAAATGAGCTAGAGACAAGCATTGAGCAAACCAAATTTAAGTTGGAAAACTA
>JBBPDI010070249.1:0-17054 GCA_037974545.1 Cucumis variabilis
TGAGGTCAAAACATTTACATTGGTGGCCTATATGACGTAAGTCAATTTCATTTGTTTAAATCTAAATTTATGTATCTTGTTTACGAGTTTATAATATTTTGTAGGTATATTCATCTGTCCTTGGTTTGAAGGAAAATGTACAGTATGTCTTTGTAGATTCGTCCCTCACCTCTGTCGGACACTCACAAGAATCTCGAGTTCAAAACTAATGCAGTAGATTGATGGTCTCAAAAACTAATGAAATAGTTCTTGATCCTTGTAATCCTGGGTAAGTCAAGTTATTTTATCAGTTGCATTGCAAAAACTAGTACTAATATTTTGTATAATTAGGGGTCATTGGGCACTGTTGGCCATAAATGCGTATGATGATACAGTATTCTACCTTGACTCACTAAGGACAACATCAAAGTCAACTATAAGATATGTAACCGACACGTAAGTTAATCTTCTATATCATTTAGTGTTCATTCTTATGTATGTACACTATTTAAAAATTTGTTTAATCTTATCTGGTCAAAACAGAGCAATAGCGATGTTTCAGTCACAAAAGAACATTAAAAAAAGCAGAAAACAAACTTTATGGCAAAAAGTAAAGGTAAGTATAAACATTTAAAGTCATTATATTTTGCAGACTACTAGCAAATAGGATTACTTCGTTATTCTAATTTGTTGATTTTATATAGTGTCCTCTACAAGTCGGGAGTACTGAATGTGGATACTACGTCATAATGTATATGAGAGAAATTGTGACAAGGGGAAGCATTGTCATATCTGATGCGGTATGTTTATATATCAAGCTATTTCTTTTGTGAGTTAATTGGTTTGTTTGTATAATGAGTTAATTCATTTAATTTATTTTGCAAGTTTATAGATTGATAAACAAAGATCATACACACAGGTAGAATTAGACGAGGTGCGGATTGAGTTAGCTGACTTTCTGGGTTCGTACATATGTGTGTGACCAATATATATAATTTGTGATTCTGAAGTAGGAAATTTTTTGTTGTGGTGGTGGTTATAATTTGAAACTTTATGTATAGAAACTTTAGGTGATAATTCTTTTGAATTGTTCATATGGAGGTGGGGGGTGTTGATTGGTATATTTTTTACTAGATTTATTATAGTTAGCCTGTTTTGTGACTTTCTAAGTTGAGTTGGATTTATAGCAATCTAATGGTATATTCATATATATGTAAAGTCATGAAATATTCATTTCTATGTAAAGTCTTGGAATTAATTATATATGTATATAGTGAATGATTTTATTTGTATATGCTCAAGTTTTGAAACTATATTTGAGGAATATCGCCGATCATATATATATTTATGAAACTGTTGCTGGACAACTGTATACAGGACTATTAATAGATCGATACAATACATGAATAAAAATATAATGCAATTACAATTTTTTAAAAAAATAAAAATTGTAACATGCTTGACAATTTTAAAATGTCATAAACAAGTGTACTCTTAATGGTTTTAAAATGTCATGAACATGTACATTCTCAACAGTTTTTAAATGTCATGAACATGTACATTCTTGACTGTTTTAAAATGTCATTAACATGTACATTCTTGGCAGTTTTAAAATGTCATAAATAGGTCAATTCTTGACGAGTTAAAAATGTCATAAACAAGTTTATTCTTGACGGTTTTAAAATATCATGAAAATTTATGTACTTAACGTTTATAAAACGTCAATGTTCAATATTCTTGACATTTTTATCAACCGTCAAGAACTTTAACTTTCTTGACGATGGCTTTAAGGATGATTTTAAAACCGTCAAGAATGGTGATTCTTGACAGTTTAGAAACGTCAAGAGAGCCTGTTTTTGTAGTAGTGTGTTATTTATCTTTAAGGTAATGACCTCAGCTTAGTATAAAGAGTTGGATCGTTACACTGAGTGCACACGACAAGCACACGACTAGACCTTTCGATGGTTAGCTAGTGCGTGTGCATGCCTACCGCCCAGCCCATGCGGCCAACTGTGCCATGACTCCCATCTATTAGCTATTTTGTGATATTTGAACTTTTGAGTTAAGTTTGGTGATTTCTAATTTTAAAGGATTAATTCAAGTTTAAGTCCCTAATTTCAGGACAAGAAAGTAGCAAATCTATAGGCCAGAAGGTTAAGCAAGTATTTGTAAGTGAATTTTAAATGTTTTAAAAATAGTTTCTAATTTGTTAAAATTAATTGTTTTACAAACATGCTTTCAAAGGTAAAGTGTTTTCTATTGAGTTTTAGAAAAATATTGTATTTTAAGCATGAGTTTAGAAAATGTAGTATGCAAATGCTATTGAAAGTTAAAGATTATTGTTAAAGTATGTTTTACAAGCAAAACTATTTCAATATGCAAGTTTAAGCGTGATTTGAGATTTTTGAATGAGATTTCCATAAGCATATAATTTGAATGTTTTAATTCTATATCGAGTTTATTATGAGATACATATAGCAACTCTACAGGGTATTATAGTTCTTGTACATAGAGGTCTTATGGTGATGGTATTCAGTAGATACTTAGTTGTCCAACCATTTGTGACTAGTTTTGAGATGAGGGCCTCTACAGACGCCTAGCTTTTTCGTACTACTATAAATTTGGTCTTTCTGGACGCACACAAATTTTGATTTCTTGATGGTCATGGCAAAGGACCATCAAGGAAAATATTTTTCTTGATAGAATGTTTATCATGATGGTCATATATGTCAAGAAAAGTTCTCTTATTTTGTTGAAAAATACTAAAAAACAATAAAATAAAAAAAATATGGGTTCTTGATTTTCTAGATCGACAAAGTTCTCTTAGTATTGTTGATGGTCCACAAACGTCAAGAAAACTATTTGTTGATGGACAACAAACATCAAGAATAATATATTAGTTGACTAGCAATGTCCATCAAGTTAGTTCGATTTTCTTGATGGACGAAGCCCATTAAGGGATGAATTTTCTTGGTTTGCAATGGCCATTATCGAAAAAAATAATATATTTGTTTTCAATTTCTTGATGGGTTTAGAATTTTCTTAATGGGTATAGGGTTTCTTGATGGACAAAGACCAAAGAAGATCATGGGCATGATCTATCAAGAAAAATGATATCTTAATGGTCATTGCCTATCGAAAAATTTATAATTTTGGATTTAGGATAAGATCATGGACAAGGCGCATCGAGAAAAATGATATCTTTATGGTCATTGCCCATCAAGAAAAACTATTTTTCATGAAGCATGAAATTCGGACCCTCATTTTCTGGTATTCATCAATAATATTCTTAAAACTTTTTTTTTTCAATTATTACTTTCTGTTCATCAATAATACAATATTACTTTTTTTAAAGGGGCATTTTTAAAAATAGCAAAATAAATTAAAATATTTACAAGTTATAGCAAAATTTTGGATTCTATCAATGATAGTCTTCTATCACTATGGCGTATCAATGACTATCAGTGATAGAATTTCCCTTTTCTAAAAGTTAACTGTCGTAATTATAGTTAGATTAAAATAAGTGATTTTATCAAAATTAAATTAGTTATTGTGTTCAACTTCACTGAGTTGAATTAAAAGTTTGTAATTTAGAGTTTTTAAAATTTGTAGAAGCAGTAGAAGTTGGCTAACATGAGCTTAGCTCAACTTGCACCTGTATGTACCTGTGGACAAGAGGTTCTGGGTTCAAATCTCCACTCCTGCATTAAAAATTTGTAGAAGTTGTTTATAAAGAATCATTGAGGAGGGAATCAAGATTATCAAGATGCCCATCTAAAATAGAAAAAAAAAATCAAAGTACCCTTTACTGATGGTCAATAATATCAAGAAAGAGATTTTGATGACATGTGAAAGAGATTTTGGTGACATGTTTTGACAATCAAGAAAACTAGGATTTCCATGCCAACCTAAACCCTAGTTTTCTTGATGTCTGTCTACTTGATGGACAAAGACCATCAAGGAAGGTCACATTTGTAGTAATGTCATCTCCTAGCTATCTACAGGATAGGACACTACTGATACCTAGGTTCTTTGTCTTAAAAATATCATATCACGAGATAGGGTTTCCATGCCTAGCTTATTCGTCTCGATTGATACATAAAGATATATGGTATAGCAATAAAGATAATGTTTTAAAGTTATATTGTTTCACCAAGTTGTTGATGAATGTGTAGGGATAAAAGCCCATTACAGTAGAAGATTTTATAGAACCATTTCTCAATTTAATTTGAAAATCCCAAGATACTACTACATTAGCAAAAATAATTAAGAAACTAGTTTTTTTTATTAAGACTTAAAAAGCAAAGCATGCTTTCTAATTATAGATTAGAGGAAGAAAAACTTACTTGTTTGATGTCTCTAAATCTACAAAGTAAATTTCCAAATTAAGACACCACCCGTCAGAGACCTTCCTATCCTCTGGGATGAGATTGGTTTGTGGGAACCAATTGGGATGAAAAAAATTTTAGAGATTTTTTAGAGAAACTCTTTTGTAGAAAAGCAAAATTATTAGTTTATTTTTGGGACATTTTTAAAAATAACAAAATAAATTAAAATATTTACTAGCTTTAACAAAATTTTGGATTTTATCAATGATAGTCTTCTATCACTATAGAATATCAATGACTATCAGTAATATAACTTGCTAAAAGATGTAAATATTTTGTAAAATCTGCTATTTTTAAAAATTCTTCTTTATTTTCTTGTCTTTTGAATTATTGAAGAAAATTATTTTCTTCTAGATATTTATAACTCTCTTCCCTTCTTGGAGTAGGTAATGGAGTAGGAAAGAATCATGAAATTATATTGATTTAAAAAATATTAAATTAATAGAAATTTTAAATAAACTAATTAATTAACCATTAATCAATTAGTTAATAATTAATTAAATCATATTCCATATAAATCTTATTTAATGAATATCTCTCCAATATCTTATATATTAATTTAATTAAATTAAATAATACTACACCAAACTATTATTTAATTCTCCAATTAATTAATAACTAAATCAAATATCTTATATTTAACTTAAGTTAAATTTGAATCATATTCAAATTTAAATTTCTCTCATAACCAATAATTTTGATAAACTTTATATTATGATGTATAGATACATTATACTAATTTCCGAGCATTTCAAATTACAACCAATATAAGTAAATCTCATTACCATTTACAAGCTAGGAAGTGGACTTAATGGGCCTAGAAAATTTGCATTAAATGACAAAAACATTTAAAAAAAAATAGCTCATCTCAATAATTTTTTGCATATTGCAAATATGCAAAATTAGTGATATCAGACGGTAATTATAGGGCTATCAGGGGGTTATCATACGATAAGCATATGGCTATCAGAGGGTCATAACTTTTAAATTTGCTACTTTTATAAATTTAAAAAATGTTGTGACATGAGCTCTATTATCATAAATGTTTTCCTACTTTTGCAAAAGCCCCTTAAAACTATAAGATATTGAAACGATATTCATTAAATATGATTTAAATGAAATATTAATTAAAATATTATTTAATTAATTAATTATTTAGTTGAGTTGAAATTTCTATTAATTAATTATTCTTTAAATTAATAGAATCTCATGATTCTCTCCTACTCCATCAAGGAAAGAGAGTTATAAATATGTGAAAGAAAATATTTTTTCACTAAATCTTTTCTCATCCTAATTGGTTCTCACAAACCAATCTCTTCTTAGAGGATAAAAAGGTCTCCGACGGGTGGTGTCCCAATTTTGAGTTTTTTTTTTTAGATTTAGAGGCGTCAAACTACATAAATTTTTTATTCTCTGTATCTTTTAATTTAAAAGCATGCTTAGCCTTTTATTATTTCTAAATATTGCTAATCTATTGGTATTTTGGGATTCTCAAATTAAATTAAAGAATGGTTCTGTAAAATCTTCCTCTGCCTAGGGCTTTTATCCTTTCATAAAGATCGTGGAACTGGTACCTGACTCCATTTGTCGATCTGCTAGTGGCATAGTTTGAGTCTCCTTTAAGTATGTTTTATTTTGAGATAGTCTTTTGAGTTGTACATAAGCTTGGAGTTTTGGTTGTGGGTTGTTCGAGTTTATTAGTTTTAAGTCTGATGTTGGTTATTTGTATATATGTCTATGTTAGACTAATGATGTTTTATATTATCTAAGTGTGGGCTACAATACAATTCTGTTGTGTTGTTTATAAGTTTTGTATGTGTTATGATATTCTAGTTTAAGAGTAGGTATAGGGTCAATAGATATCGTTGAGATAAGTAGTGGTATCTGTTGACCGGTCGCACCATCTTTTAGGCTAATAGTAGGTGGTCTGGGAGGGGGTGACAACTACTCTATCAGATGAAGAGTCTGATGATAGTGATGGGGACAAAGAATATAATAGAGCTTTTGTCAGCATTTTATCTAAAGATAACTCTGTATCTTTTGTTCAAGATTCAATCTTAAATAGGGAGAATACTTTGTCCTGTGATTAGTTACAACATCTATGGGAGGAAAATTCGTCAACTTGTGCTGCTCTGAAAGTGAAAATGGAAGAGTTGTTTGATGAAAATCAATGACTATTAACCATTATATCTTCATTAAAACTGAGGCTGAAAGAAGTACAAACAGAATATGAATGCATGTCTAAATCGGTGAAAATGTTGAATTCTGGCATAGATAATCTAAACCAAATCCTTAATACTGGAAAAAACAAGTTCAAATAAGCACGATCTCGGTAATAATTCATCAAGTCCTGAGAAGAAATAGAAGAACTGTACTATTTTTGTTCTTGCAAAAGTCAAGAGAGAATTAGAATAGAATTTAGCAAAGTTAGTGAAAAATAAACGTATTTATAAAAATTCGAAGATCTGGACTTGTTATTACTATGGTAGAAGAGGTCATATAAGACCTTTTTGCTACAAATTGCAAAAAAGATATGATCAATCATCAAAAGATGTCCAATCTTGTTATTACTAAGTTCCAATCTTGCTCTTCAGAAATCTAAGCCTGTTATATACAAGTCATAAAATCTAATATGGTGTGAACAGTAAAGCAGTCTTCTGATCTATGTAATGTTGATTTCATTGTCATTCAAACATCAATTGAAGATTGGTATTTTGATAGTGGTTTCCCAAGGCATATGACTGCCAATCGCTCAAAATTTTCAAAATTAAAAGAATGTTCTTCTAAGCACGTAACTTTTGGTGATGGAGGAAAAGGAAGAATTCTTGCAAAAGTCAAGAATTCATGACATCAGGTATGTTGAAAATCTTACAACAAATTTAATAAGTATCAGCTAACTATGTAAGCAAGGTTATACGGTAGATTTCTACAAAGAAGAATGTATTGTGACCAATAGGAATTATACTGTATTTATGAAAGGAATTTGGAAAATTGATAACTGCTATCAAACAAAAAATCAAAAATCAATTTGTAATTTAACAAAGGAGAAACAGACTCAACTTGGCACATAAAACTTGGACATGCCAGTCTAAGAACAATCAACAAGGCTATAAAAAATGAAGCTATTTTGGGAATACCTAATCTTGTTGTAAACAACCAGTTATTTTGTGAAGATTTCCAACTTGGTGAGCAAATCAAATCTTCTCACAAAAGTGTTAGTGAATGTTATACAAATAAAGTTCTTGAATTACTTCATATGGATTTAATAGGTCCAGTGCAAACCGAGAGCCTTGGCAAAAAGAAATATGTTCGTGTGTTTATTGATGATTATTCACGCTTTACATGGGTAAGGATTTTAAGAAGAAAATCAGATACCATTAAAGTATGTATCAATTTGTGCTTGAGTCTACAATGCGAGTAAGGAAAGAACATTGTGAGAATTCATAGTTATCATGGAATAGAATTCAAGAATGAAGAATTCAACAATTGTTGTGAAGCAGAAGGAATTCATCATGAATACTCGACTCCTTTAACTCCTCAATAGAATGGAGTAGTTGAAAGAAAAAACATAAAATTACTGCACATGGTCAGATTCATGCTTCATGCAAAAATCTTTCTTTATAATTATGGGCTAAAGCAATGAATACAACATGTCGTATCTATAACAGAATTACTACTTTAACGATTTATGAATTATAGAAGGTGAGAAACCCAAACGTAAAATATCTCCATATATTTTAAAGTGTTTGCTATATTCTTGCAGATCAGGAATATCACAAAAAAAATAGGATGCCAAATCTGATTAGGGAATTTTTTAGGGTATTCAAAATAGTTCTGCTTATAGAGTTTTCAATAAATGGACTAAGTTTGTTCTGGAGACTATCAATGTTGTTGTGAATGACAATGAGAAAACCTTGTCCAAACATACTGATGATGACAATGATTTATTTTTGCAACAATTAGATGCAGTTACTAATCCTGTGCAAACTGATGAAGTTGCATCTCCAGTTAATGATGATGACAAGAACGATAGTAGGAGCTTTGATATCCCTGAATGAGATATAGAAACTCCTTTAAAATATGTTGCACCATCTTCACATGTTCAGAAGAATTACCCTTCGAGTTGCATTACTGGTGATCTTAACATTGGAATTACAACCAAAAAGAAAGACATAATCGATTGTGCTAAACTGATTGCTAATATCTGTTACACTTCTCCTATTGAACATACCGCAATTAATGAAGTGCTCAAAGATTAATTTTGGATAAAAGCCATGCTAGAAGAGCTTCTTCAATTTGAAGGAAAGAATGTATGAAAATTTATTCCTAAGCCCGAAGCAGCAAATGTCATAAGAATAAAATGGATATTAAAAATAAAATTGATAAAAAAAGGTCATGTTACAAAAAAAATAAGGCAATATTGGTAGCTCAAGGCTATTCTCAAGTTGAAGGTGTTGATTTTGATGAAACCTTCGCTTCCGTAGCTAGACTTGAAGCCATATGCCTCTTACCAGCATTTCATACATCCAAAAGGTCAAATTATATCAAATGGATGTCAATAGTGCCTTTCTAAATGGGTACTTGAATGAAGAAGTATATGTTGCCCAACCAAAAGGGTTCATTGATTCAGTCTATCCTCAACACGTGTATGTTTAAATAAAGCTTTATTTAGTTTAAAGAAAACTCCTAAAGCTTGGTATGAACATTTGTTAATTTATCTTAGCCATAAAGGGTATACTAGAGGAGGAGCGAATAAAACCTTATTTATAAATAAATTAGATAAAGACATAATTCTAGCACAAATATATGTTGATGATATTAATTTTTAGGGTTTTTCAGAAGAGGTTGTTAGCACTTTTGTTGATACCATGCAATCAGAATTTGAGATGAGCATGGTTTGTAAACTGTCTTTCTTTCTTGGTCTTTAAAGAATACAAAAGAAGAAAAAAGTTTTTATATCTCAAGAAAAATATGCCAAGAATATTATCAAGAAATTTGGTCTTGACAAATCACAACACAAGAAAACTCTAGATGCCACTTATCTAAAGCTATCCAAAGATTTCAAAACTGAAGTTGTGGATAATAAACTATTTAGAAGCATGATTGGAATTGTATTATATTTAACAACAAGCAGACCTGCCAACATATGTTGTAGGAGTTTGTGCTCGTTTTCAAGCTGATCCCCAAGTTTCTCATCTTGCAGCAGCTAAACAAATTTCAAAATATGTTCATGGAACTAGTGACTTTGGTATTTTATATTCCTATGATACTAATTCAACCTTGTTTGGATATTGTGATGCAGATTGGCCAGGTTGTTCTGATGATAGAAAAAGCATATCAGGAGCATGTTTATTTTTAGGAAACAATTTAATATCTTGGTTCAGTAAGAAGCAGAATTGTTCCTATCATAACTGTTGAAGCTGAATATACTGCTGCAGGAAGTGGGTGTACTCAGCTTATTTGGATGAAGAAAATGCTTTGTGAATATGGTATTTCACAGGATACCATTACCCTTTACTGTGATATTATGAGTGCAATTGATATTTTTAAGAACTCGATTCAACACAACAAAACTAAACACATAGACATCAAACATTATTTTATTAGAGAACTTGTCGAAGGAAAAATTATTTGTCTTGAACATGTTCGTTCCTCTTTCGAGCTGGCACACATTTTTACAAAACCCCTTGATTCTACTTCTTTCAAGAACTTGAGAGCTAGATTGGACGTTTGTAAAATTTAAAATACATTTGTATAAAACCGAAGGAAGAAGAAAAGGAAACTATGATGAATGTCCATGTTTTTGGCATGTTATTTTAGGATTTCATTTTTATAAAAAAAATAGAGAGGAAGCAGGACTTTTTTTTTGTATGAATTCCTCGTCTCTTCATCTTTAAGAATCTTTTGAACAGAACGAAACATAAGCTTTTCTTGTCCTCTATGTTGGATTGATGGTGAATACTAGAAGGACAAAGTATCCTTCTCGTTCTTCTTCAGTTTTTTGAAAGGCACTAGCATCACAATGAACATGCATGGAGTTTGAAGGCGAGGAAATTGCTTCAAAAGCATTCTCGTTAGTCGTCCCTACCAATTGCAATCTGAACGAAGTAAGTCCTCTATTTCTGTAAACTTTAATGATAGTATGCATGATAATGCTACGTGTTCTAACAATCCTCATGCCTTTCATCATTCTGAGTCTGATTCAGATGTAAGGAATAATGTTTCTTTGGGTGAAATTTTGAAAAGGGTTTGTTTAAAAAGACTACAAAAGCTCCTATAAATCGTAGTGATCCTAGTCCTTCCTCTTCTAAGAATCCTGCTCCTGCACCCTCTGTATCTACATCTAGTAGTTTTGAAAGTGAATTATTACTGCCTCCAAATAATGTCAGTCCTTCACATCATCACACTACTGCTGAAAATTTAAACTTTGCCTGTGAGGATGTTGTTCACTCTCTTATTGATTTAAATCTCAATTTAGTAAACCAGTAAAGCTTTTCAAGAAGTTCCTAAAATACTATTCCTACTTTTGATCATCCTAACCCTAAATAACCTATTGCTTGTCCCTCACAACAGCTTGCCCCTAATTCTGGTATCTCTTGCCCTAAGTATGAGGAACCTGGCCATGTTCAAACGAAAGCCAAAAAATCTTTCAAGGGTCCAAAAGTTAACACCACCAAAATTGGAAGACGAAAACCCCTCAAATATTCCATCAGTCCCCATTGATGGAATTTCCTTCCATCATGAAGAGAGTGCTCAAAGGTGGAAGTATGTTGTGTAAAAGAAGATTGCAGATGAAGTTTATGTTTCTGACAAGCATCATTCTTGTTTCAGTATTATGGATTTTGTTGTTAAATCTAGCCTTTTCAAGACTATTTATAATGTAGGTCCATTTTATCTTTAGCTTATTAGAGAATTTATTGTGAACCTTCCCTCTGACTTCAATGGTCCAAGTAGTTCGAATTACCAACTTGTTCACATCAGGGGTTCTCAGTTCAAAATCTCTTCATCTATTATAAATAGCTTTCTCGAGAATGTTATCTTATCTGTCTCTACAACTTCTCAACCTTCTAATGAAGACTTGGCTTCTATTTTAACTGGTGGCACACTATCTATTTGACCTGTCAATGGTATCATTGCTACCTCACTAAGTGTAAAATATGTCAATTTACATAAAATAGGCATTTCAAATTGGTTCCCATCTTCTCATGCGTCTAGTGTTTCAGTTGCACTGGCAACATTTTTATATCAAATAGGCATTGGGTCATTTCTTAATGCTAGCTCATTCATTTATTCACAACTGGTGCGTCATGTAGGCACATATAGGGTCAAGATTCCTATCCCATTCGAGGTTCTTCTCAAACTTGTTATTTCACTTGAATCTAGAGATTCTTAATAATGAAGATGCTTCCGAACTTGATCCAAGAAAATCTTATCCCTAAGCTATAGATTATTTCAGGGGTCCCATGTTTCTGAAATTGAGCACTCTATGTAGCCCTCCATGGAATCTCGTACGTTTGACTAAGAAGACGTTAATATATCTTCAGAAGGGTTCCATATTCATCATGCCTTCACCTCTCAATTATAAACTCTCTAACTCTTGAATTGAGTGCTTAGTACTTCCATCAATTTACATTTGATCGAAGATGGGAGGTGGATCCTCTTGTTCAACATTTGAAGACCCTTCTTCCTTCATCCAGTTTTGCATATTAGTTTCAAGATTGACTTCTTTTTGTGTTTAAAGGGAGAGTAGTAAAAATGCTTATGTTGTTGTGACTGATGATAAGGTTTTGTGGTTGTGACTTCTGATATATGTTTTGTGAATATTCTTGGCTAAATGTCTTGTTGTATATGTCTGGCTGCTATGTCTGATTGTTGACCCATTTTAATCCCCTTTTTATATAAACTTTTGGAAGGCTCTACTTTTCAAAGTTTTTTATTATTATTATAATTTCTATGGTTTCACTATTTATGATATATGATAAAGGGCATTTGGTTGAATAAAATAGAATTCTTCTATCTTTGATAAAAAGGGGGAGTTTGTTAAGTTTTTGTCAAAAAGAATTAGTAAGATTCTTTTTATAATTATTTAATGATAGTTGATTATTTTATAAAAAAGGGGATAAATAGATATTTATGTTAAAGTTAAAAGGTTTTCCTCATTATTAGGAATATTTTATCTATATCTTTTAAATAAAAAGATCTTGAAGAAATTCTTTAGATATCTAAGCTCTACACTTGGTTTCTCACGGACGTAACTGCACATTCAAGTTGAAAGGACTCTTTCTGGAAATTTTTTTGTTCTTGATGGTACTCCAATTACCTTCTTTATTATGATGAATTACTGAAGATCTACGCAGGTGGTGTTACTGTGTATCAGTTGATAAGAAGTATCAAGAAGATTGAAATAGTTGGTCAGGGAACAATGAATTTAAAAGGAGCCTGAATTTATCTTTAATAGATTTAATTTTAAGTTACTGTTATAACTAGAAAAGAGTTGTTATTCTAGAAATGATCTCTTCTAAAATATTGAGAAGATATTTACTTTGTTGATCAAATCTTAATAATATTTCTTCTTTGAGCTAAGTGCTCTCCAGACGTAGATGGAATTCATCGAACTGGGTTAATAAAGCCCTCTGTGTTATTTATTCTTTCTATTTCTTTAGCTATTCTCAAATTCAATTACTTTAGGCATAACTAAAGGATATTATTGATTATCTCACTTATTTCAAAGAAAAATAATTTTACAAAGGCGTCAAAGAAAGTGTGCATGCTATGAGTTCAGTAAGACACTTTTTATTGATTGACTACGTGATAAAGGGACCAAAAGGTTTCATTTGCAGTAGTGAAGTGAACGATTGTGAGCAGAGACTTATTGCGATGAGCTATTGTATAGTAGAGATTCATATAACAAATGATCCAATAATTCAAAAGACAACGCATTTATGGTGACTGTGTAGAGCAATGATCATAATGAGACCACAATCATCTCTTCTTAAGAACTTGAACACACTTGGATGCTTTCGTAATGTATTACTCTCTCTATCTTTATTACAAAAAAATGCACCAACAATTTTGTGTACGTTATTCTTGTGTTTAGCTTTCTCTTAAATTTCTTTTATAGTTCCATTCATTTGCATTTTAGTTATTATTTTTGACTAGTTAGGAAAGTGTGAGTTCTATTATGTAAAAGTTAGACGATAAGAATAGGGTTCTATGCGATAAGACTGTTATGTGAGTTGAGTTTCATATCGAAACATGTTATGCATTATAATGTTCTTGCAAGACTTATCAAGTAGTGCTTGTTGGTTTGGACTTAATAGTTTCACATGTGTATAATGCAACTGCAATACGTCACTAAGTCGAGTCATTGCGCATAATGTGCTCACCTTATCTTTCTGTATTGCGTGCTTTAATTCTAAGCGATGAGTCATGTGTCAAGATCATAGCTTGTGAGATGTTCACTATGTACCTCTTCATCACGTGATACATAAGTCCTCGTTGAGTACAAGTTTTTCTACTGTTTGCCTAAGTGCAAGCGAAACAGTAGGTTTACCTGGGTGATCCAGGGTCTAACACAAGAAATTGTTTCGAGAGATGAGTTCTAGGGTCTAATGGGGTAAGACGAACTAACTTGTATGCGAGAAAAGGCTGAAGGAAGGTCTATGCATTATTACATTATTAAATAATGTGAGAGCCTTAATGCGATATAACTGCTTAATCAGCCAATGATTAAGGTGAACTTCTCTCGAAGAGTTTAGACGTTACACTTGCCCACCTTTCAGGATGCAAATAATTATGCTTGATTATGCAAGATATATCTAGAAGAACTCATTCATAATACTTATAGAAATACTCGTTTGAGGACAACAACCTCTCGACACTTACTGTCTACACTTGTTCACATTTTAAGATACAAATGTTGGAAGTTATCTCGCTAAGGTGGAGTTTGTTGTCAAACTCCTCCTTGCGCGCATTAGCCTTATCTTTGCTAATGGCCCTCTTGGATAGTTGACGATTAACATTGTCCAAGCGATGAATATAGGTCAACTAATGCGATAAGACTTATAAGCTAAACTTCTTACCAAGAACTTATCACAAACCTAACTACTAAGAACACAAAGATAGATGAACAGTAGAAGCATGGATGAATTGTAAAGTGTATAAACATGTAATATATATATATAAAGAATGTAGACCTTGGGCCATTTTACAATATGAGCACCATATATTACAATGAAGTGTAAAAATGGAGAGAAAGAAGTGTGGAAAAATACTACAAGTTAGGGGGAAATGGGGGATGTGCTCTTCTCCTCTCAAACTCTAAGCGTTTGCGTTACAATCTTGTTGAAAAAAATGAAAGAGTGTTGTACACATGGTGGTTAGACTAATCCTCACCACCAACTCTCTAGGTTTTGGGCCATGCACTCGGGCCTCTTTTTGCCCATACACGCATGTGTTCCTTTATGAAGGAGGAGGCTTTATATAGGCAACTTTTAGGCAGGAAACCTCTATTCCTTTGAGCGTGTCAACACAAACTCTGACTTGTGAAGTCACATCATTCCAACTACCATTGTCTTCTAGTGAGCTTTCCTTGTGTGATGACATATTTCCTCGCTTAGGGTTGCTAATCGCCAAGTGGGTCTCCATCGTGTAACCTCTGTGCGAGATGTCCTCTGTGATTTGCTCCTTTCTTCTTTTCCACTTATTCTGCGTTTAGATATGGTAATCATGTAAAATAGGCATGATGCTTATGTATATTGTATTTTTAAATATTTATTAATTTATAACGCGAGTCACAACCTTTGATCCTCTTCTTGTGTGTTTTGATCTCATTATTCTAATAAAAGAGGATATAATAATAGGTTTTTTTATGTGTTATCAAGTAGAGGAATAGCTCGTACAATCATTAGAGTTTCAGGAACAACAAACGTCAAAATAAAATTTCAAATTGATACTAATGATTATGCTACTACCTTAAAAACCTAAAAAATGATGTTAGACATCCTATCATAATTAAAACGCCGAAGGTTAACCGATGCGGTAACCCTCTCGAACCATGGTTAAAATTGTCATTAAAACTCCTCCGTTAAAATTGTGGTTAAAATTTTTTCGAGAACTTCCAAGCTCATAAGCTCTTCGATCATCCTTTCTGGCGAACCATAAGTAATTAACTTTCTTCTTTTCCCATCTTTTAGATTCCATCATTTTATCCTTTTCTATGTCACAATGTCTGAATAGAAAACTCTAGTCAAAGCCCTCAAGGTATATATGGCACATAAAGCAAGCTTGCTCAAGAGGATGCTAGAAAAGTCCATGGCGACAATCCTGTGTCGGAACAAGCCCAACTCAACTCCATGATGAGAAACTCTAAAGAAATGAGTTGTACAAGTCGTACATCATGCAAGGGGTTGAAAAAGGGAAGAGCGAAAAAGAAATCTTGAAGCCATGATAATTAATGGAGTTGAAATAAGGTTGCTTGAAGATGAAATGGTTACTCTATTAGCAATGTTTCAAGAAACGCGGAAAGAAAAGAAAATAATTAAGAGAGAGAAAAAGATCAGAAGGAAAAGGAGAAAATGGCATGAAGTGAAAAGGAAGAGGAAGAGAAAACAAGGAAGACAAAAAAAAAAGGAAGAAAAGAAAGAAAGAAAAAGAGGCAGAAGAGGAAGTGCAAGGAGAAAAGAAAGAAACCTCTTCCTCACCAATTGTACCCACATATTTCGAAAAGGTTGCAAGAATGGCCCAAGAAAAGAAAGAGCAAGTCAAATCTGAGCTATTGAAGATTAAGCTTAAGGCGCAAGGCGTCACAACCTTAGTAGAAGAGACAAGGGTAACCAAATTGAAAGAGTGGGAAGAGCTCTTAACAAAGCTGAAAAGATGGCCCTCTTAGTAGAGAGAGGTAAGACAGAAAACTCAGAGCAAACTGTGGGAGGAATTGGAGAAGGAACTGGAGGATGAAATCTCCAAAAGAGGTGGTACAACCATAAAAAAAAAAAAAAAGAAGGTTACGATGAAGAAGAAGGTTTTAAATGAGCGATTCACCAAAAGGTGAGAAGAAAAAGGTGTCAACATGGGTTTTGAGATCAAAGCAACCTTAAAAGTTGAAGATGAGAACAAGAGCCTAGGCGATAAGAACGAAGATTTATCTACTGAGTATGTGAGAAAAAACTTTAAGATTGAAAAGGGTCTTCTCCCATTCAAAAGGTGACTTACCAGATTTCTTAAGAGATCCCATTCAAGCATTCAAGTTGGACACATTTTTCAAAGGGTGTTTGAAGGTAGATATGACGTAGTCAACATGTTCTAAAAATAATTTATTTGTGATAAACATGACTACTGGAGTGAAACAGGAAAGAGTGCATTTTGGGGCAAAGCACATCAACGCGTACTTGGGATTGAATGACAAGGTAGTGGGACAACTCAATTTGAATAACCCAATGTGGGAGGACATAAATGACACGTTAGAAACTATTGAGTGGAAAAGGGCAAGCTGGGACATGACACCTGTAAACCTGATATTTTATTGGCCTATTCTAATTTAATTTATTTTTTCTATGTGAAAGGAATAAAAGAAAAATATAAATTAAGTATATACATATATATATATATAATATGTTTTAGTTATTATTAAGTAGAGTAAAGACAAAAGAAAAGAAAAGAAAGAATGAGAAATTTGCATTCGGTGGA
>JBBPDI010070297.1:0-17024 GCA_037974545.1 Cucumis variabilis
TATCGATTCTTGAGCATATTTGGTTACAATTATCAAAAGATTTAAATCTATTGATTGGAAAGGTTTAAGGAAGTCGGTAAAATATTAGAAGAGATGTATTTTCAAGTTGAGAAAAAAACTGATGTGGTCCAATCAATATAAAAGAAGTGTTCGATTTTTTGTTTCAATTCCCTCTAATTAGAAACGTTTTAAATTTGAATTTTTTGAGTGCTCTATTTAAATTACTTTTCATTCTGTAGTTATAGAGTGGAAAAAATTTCGAGTGGTAAATTCTTTTTGTGTCGAGAGTGCTCTTCCAATTACTAATAAATATTCACATGGTGGGTTTTTATTTTAGTGATTGTGATTTTATTTTCTCTTGTTTTAGTTTGTGTTTTCTATTTTTTTAATTGAAGAAATTAAAATGAATATGTATGAATAGAAACAACCCTACTTAATGTCGTATAATATTTAAACTCAAACTTAAGCGATGTTACAAAACCTAAATATTGAAATAATTAAAAACTTGAAATGACTTCAACATTTTGAAGACTCAAAACAAGTAGAAATACGTTTCTAATAAGTGTTTTCCTGCAGACAATTATTCATTTTGCATGGACTTGCAAGTAGACTACAACGATCATCTCCAACAAGATACAACGACTAACTTGACCGATAAAACTACAAACTCAAACTACTCGAAACTATCACAACTCTTAGATTCTTGCTCTCAACTCAACACAAGAACAAATAAAAGAAAGAAAAAAGTGTACTCTTCAATTTTGGAACGAGATGCTACAAATGAAGAACCAAATTGATATTTATATTTAGTAACTCTCTAAAATAAAAAATAAAATTAATCAAATAAATACAAAAAATTGAAATTTATCAAATTCAACTCAATTTACTTGTTATTTGACTAAAATCAAATACAACTCATTAAGATTGATGAAACTACAATTTAAGTTTCATACATACTAACTTTGTGCATGAAAGACTACTTTAATTTTTTTTTTTAAAGTTTCTAAATAATGAATTTAATCAATGTAATTAAATCATTTTTTAATTATATTCCAAATATTCACCAACGTTTCGTTTTCTTTCACTATATATGTGCGTATATATCCAACATTTTTGCTGTTTTATTTTTATTTCTAAATTATTTTTATCTTATTCCCTCAGTAAATGAATAGTTTATTTATCGAGTGGTATCAGCGTTATACGTCAAGTCCTTTGATTTTGGAGACAAATACTTGGTGTACTCAAGTAGGTCTAAGTCAAATTTTTTGACCCAATCGTTATCAAAATGTCTACGATCAATTTCTTAAATTTTTAAATCGACCTCGATCATTGAGAAGTACTAGTCGGTTGATTTTGATCACATACTTTTTGCATTTTTAAAAGATTGTTGGTTGGATTTTTTCAAAACCACCATTAACCAAATCCTTCCTCTTCTTCGACTGTCTGACTTCAATTGGTTGGTTTTTGTTGGCCGACTAAATTTTTCTGTCTATCATACTCAATTCTTACCAATAGTTTTCAAACAATTTAATTTTTGCAATGAATTCGAATAAAATGTTAAATACTAAGTATCGTCGTTTGGAAACCAAATGCTTGGATTATGCCTAGCTACTCTAAAATTAAGTTGTTTTTTAAAATTCGCTAGTTTTTATTTAAGGATTGAACTTATAATGATTTTTAAATCTATTAAAATCATATTTGAAATTATCCTAAATCAAGGAAAAACAAACACACAATTTATATGTGTTTTCCATTTTTAGTATGATTTGTGGTTGTAGCATTTAAATAATATATCAGATGGTGGTTGTGGGTTTGGGCTAAAACCGGAGCGAACTACTTGTTTGCTCTAATCCATTGATGGACTTCAGTTTGTGGAGAGTGTGGAAAAGAGTTGTAATTTTGGAAAATAACAAAATCATTTTTTTTTTCAAAAATAGCAAAATGAAAAAAAATACAATAAGTAAAAATTTCTAAAAACTCAAAATACCCCGTTACACATAGAGTGTAAGCTACTTTCTTAAGCTAAAATAAAATAAATATACTTTAAGCTAAAATAAAATAAATACACTTTAATAAATGTTAAAACATAATTAGAGTAATATACTTGTTCAATCAAAATCAGAATCCTTCATCTCCATTTTCCAGACCTATTGTAATGATCTTCATTTTTTTCTTTTTGTTTTTCGATTTTCCATCTTTTCATTTTACGATTCTCCATCTTCCTTAGTCTTCATTTTTCATTTTTATTTTTTGATCGCATCTTCTTCAAGCGGACAAACCCTAAACTTTCTACCTTGAAGCGGACGAACCCCAATCTCTATCCTCCCTTTTGTAAGTTACTATTTCATTTGAAGTTTTAGTTTCATCTTCAACTTCATCATGCATTTTCAAGAAGAATAATAGAAACATACACGAAAACACTATCTTCTTTTTTCATTCTTCCATCTTTAATTTTCAAATCTACAACTTGCAATCTCAGACGCTTGGGGTGGAGGAACAAAATCCTTCGCTTAGAAGAACAAAGATACAAAAGTTGCATCTTCTTTGTCTCTTATGAAAATTTTAGCTGATTTTTTTTTTAAAATTTTATATTATTTAATTATTAAAATGTAGATGGAATTTCAGAGATTTTATCTATCTTTGTCTATTTTGTTGGAAAAAATCAAATTTAAAAAATAAATTAAGATCTTAATAAAATTAAAAATTCAAATTTTAAAAATAAATTAAAATATAATACAAAAAATAATTTTAATTTCCAAATTATTAAGGGTCGAAAGATTCAGCCAATTAAGGTTATTTTAAAATTAAAAAGGATTGAGATTTAGCCAATAAAAATTAATAATAAGGTTATTTTCAAATAAAAATATGTTAAAATCTTCAATAAAATTGTTAAATCCCTAGATATTAGGAAGTTGTTATGATAGAGGTTGTATAAGTTACTCACTTGTTGAAATTAATTACACTCAAGTGCTTATTACAAATTAATTATATTGGAGAGACTTTGATAAGTATGTATATAATGAAATAATTACAGTTCGCAAATGAGGGTGTTTTAGTATTGTATAAAATACCATGCATTTGTGGCATTCTCGAAATCATGTTAGTTGGTACGTTATTTCTTTAATCAGATGAATATTCAATTATAAACGTCAAACCAATATTGGTAGAAATTATAATTTAATTAATGTTATTCAGTCAAATTAACATGTTTTGGTTTAAAAATCTTTCTGAACACAATTAATGCAATGATTTTTTTTTAAAAATTTTAATTCATTAATGATACTAAACTAATTATATATATATAGTGTTAATTTTAATTATTTATGTACACAATGGTATATTTTTAGAATAAGTTAATTTCAATTTAATAAAAAATATTGAGAACAAATAAGCGAGTTCTCACTTAAACAAAGAGCATAAAAAAAATTGATAAAATAAATAATAATTTTGAAATTCAATTAAAGATAGTGTGAAACAAAATCAATAGTTGAGATTCTCCCAAATTCAAAATAGTAATTTGGTTATTTTGAGATTCAACCAATTAATGTTATTTTGATATATAATTGGATAATTGTCAAAAATAGCAAATTTGACAAAATATTTACAATATATAGCAAAAGTTTTAAATTCTATCAATAATAGACATTGATAGACGCTGATATCCTTCTATCAGTGAAATTGATAGACAATAATAGAAATCTATTAATTTCTATCATTGATAGAATAAATTTTTTTTTCTATAGCTTGTAAATATTTTAATTTATTTTGCTATTTTTAAAAATGCCCCTATATAAAATCTAGCATTGAAACTCATCATTTTGAAAAATAATAATTTTGTTATGTTGAAATTTAATTAAGGTAATTGGTAAACGTTGAGATTCTCTAAAATTCAAAATAATAATTTGTTTTTTTTAGATTCAATCAATTAAAGTTATTTTAATATAAAATCTATCGTTGAGATTCTCCAAAATGAAAACTAATAATTTTGTCATTTTGAAATTAGTAAGATTGAATAAAGTTGCTAAAATGTTGAATTAATTATTTGAGTCTCGAGATATTAGGAAGAAGTTATGACATGAGTTGCTATATGTTTACCATGTTGAAAATAGTTAAAGGCTCATAAATGCATAAGACAGTGTAACTATAGACAAAATAATTATAGTTTGAGAAAGTGAGTATTTTGGTATTTTATAAAATGCCATATACGTGAAAAAAATGTCATTTACTAAAAATTAAAATAAAAAATGATTTTGTCATTTTCCAAAAGCATACTATATCTCTTGTTATTCTTGTGGTGGGGCCTTAACCATATAAACAGTCTGTTAGGTTATTTTACTTTTATTAGTGAAGCCCAACATTAAGGCCCACTGGGTTTTAGCCTTTTTTTTTCTTTTTTTTTTTTTTAAAATAAAACCTGAATTTGCAGTTGTTATTTCATGGATGTTAACGCAAAACGAGAGGAAAAATATGGCAGAAGAAAAAGAAGTTTCCATCCAGTACCATTTTTCAGCCATTTGGGAATCAATCTATGGTCTGATCGAGCTAAAACTTATTTCTTTTCTCTAGACATGAACCTTCTCCATGCATAGACTACTAAGATGACTCATTTCACCACCAATATCCTTGGAGAATTTGCGGTCAATTCCAATTGCTTAAGCAGTCACCTTGAACGTGGATGTAAGACTTGTACCTGAAAGTTAAGTAAAATGAAAGTTTTGACTAAGTGTTAAACTAGATGTTTTGGATAGTCTTCATGAGAAGAACCAAGTGTTTCGCAGAGAAGAAGTCTGCCAGAAAGCCTTGAAGTTTAAGTTTGCAATAAGAGTTTTATGCGAGTAAAAGTTGGTTAGTTCACGAGGAAGGTTTCTTGGAGTAAAAATGTAACCATGCGATAAGGTTATTTGCGAGAAATGTTAAGTGATTGATGTTATTCGCAGTATGGAGTTAGGCGAGAAGAAAGGTTGGACGAAGAAAATATCAATAAGATTTGAATGGAGTTAACATATAAGATTAAGGATTTAAGCATGACTGAGTTAAATATTAAATTTACATGCGAAAATTTTTAAGCAGGAGCTGGCGAACTGATAAGAGTTTAACATGACTAAGTTAGTTTAAAGATTCTATAAATAAAGGATTTGGTCATTAAGTAAGCAAAAACGATTTTATAAAATATATAAAAAACTAAAATGCTACTGTTTTGCTTTGACGAGAAGAAAGAAAACAAAGTGTTAAGTGCTGCGGTTTGTTTCACGAGAAGGCTCTACAAAAAGAGAAGAAAGAGGAGGATCTTTGGTAAATTGTGGTGAGTGTTTTTCTTTCAAAGTTTTGTGAGTGTTTTCTCTCAAATGAATTGATGTTAAAAACTTATTATGATTTCTCTTTACTGATTTGAAAGAAAAATTTAAATGAGAAGTGTTTTAAAAGAGATTTCTATGAAAAGTTTATATGTTTTCAAGCATGATTTATAACGTTAAAGCTTGATTTGATGATTATTACAATACTATAAATGATTTTCAAACCATTAGTTGTTTCCTTGAGATAATGCTAACTTTTATGTGCACATAAAGAGTTAAAGGCCACCATGAGTGTATGGCACTACGTGGTGACGAAGTTGGCTTCTGCGTTGACAGGAGCTATGATCCTTAGCGGCTTGAGCAACAAAGACAAATCATGATTCTTAGATGCTGATGATTCAGTAGTCTAAACGCGAAGTTACGTGACCTAGCGTAGAGAGTGATTCAAGATTCTTGATGAAATAAAATGATTTGTTGGTGTGTTTAAATGACTGGATATTATTTTTGCGAAATGATAATGAAAAGGTATTGCAAAAGGTTTTCATAAAACCTCACCAAGTTTTTTGACTGACGTTTTAAAAAATTTCATCTTCTAGGATCATACTTTTAGGCCAAGTAGAGAAGACGGTTGAAGGATTTGAGGCGAGATGACTCCATGCATTTTGAAAATAGTTAAGCATCATATATTTGGTTAAGGTGTTGTATTTATGTATCAAATGTCTATTATTAATAAAGTTAAGTTATGACTTTCACTGTGTTACGTTATCTTATCACTTAGTAGTTTAAAAGGAGTTAAGAATAAGATTAGCGATAAGACCAATACCAAAGTTTAAGCCAAATCGCATCCTATTTGCTCTACTTCCTGTGTTTTGGTTGTCTTGCGAATTGGGATATGACAGCAGATCTGTCAACATATGCGTCCAGCTTCTCACCACATGCAGACCACTCAACGCGTGGTTGCCTTGACTCTTATATGCTTATGATAAAAATAAAGCTAATGAATTACTCACATACAAGTATTTCATTCAAACAACATAAAAGGAATACTTTAACTTGGAAATAAACTTTCGAAGAGTCATGTATTTCTTATAAATCGTAAACAAGTTTATACATGCATTATTCTGTACATAATATAACATAACTTTGAAAGAAAAGCTTAAGAAAATCTCCACTCTTTTCTTTGGAAGGGTCACTCACACAAAAACTAATATGCTCCCTCCTAACCCCTTCTTAACTCCTTCTTCTTCTCCTTGTCTGACGATTTCTTGACAATGCTTCAAAACTTAGAATTCCTTTGAACTCTCAAGGCCTATTTATACTAATCCTAAATTGGATAAGACATGCTTAAACTCATCTTAACTTGCCAGCTCCTAACTTAGTGCCTTACACATGCAGGCTTAATATTTCCTCTAATCATGTTTAACTTAAACTTAACACTTGTTTAACTGACTACTCATTCATGTTTAATACTTAACCAGTTCCTCTTTGCCTGGTTCATCACCTGATAATTTAGTTGTGTTCAGTACCACCTTCCTTTATCAACTTTCTTCTTTGTCTGGCTTTTCTTCGCGTAACTCAAAACAACTGTACTTTTCTTCTTGCTTTATCTTGTCTTAGCACATCACTAACCTTATTACGTGTATTACCCTTCCTCGTGTCGCCTAGCCAGAACACATGCACTTCTTTAGAACGCATAGTACTTATACTTAGTAATTTTTACAGTTTCCTTCTTCACAACCTCGTTACTTTAGAACGCGGGTTTCATAGTATGTCTCTAGTTGTGACTATGGAGAACTTTGTTGTACCAATAACGGATTATCATGGAGATTTTGACTCCGGTCCATGTCTTTGCACACTACAAGTATTTAGGTAACTCTCGAAGCCATCAAGCGTTGGCCTTTATACAAAAAAGCATCGAGACAACCTCCCTCGATCTCAGACGTTTCATTGGGAAAACATCGAGCGTACTACATTGGGGGAGCAATTTCTGACACACAAATAGGACATCAGGAATGTGTTATCCTCGAGCAATTTATGCCCGATGTCTCATCTGTTCATCAACGTAAATTTCTTTTGATGCGACGTTGGGAGAAGCTTGCCTCGATGCATTTTCCATGACATTGGGGAATCACTTATTCTAGTGGCAAGAAATGTGAGGAGAAATATATATATATATATATATATATATATATATATTATTTTATTCAATGTTTTTTATCGTGAGGTATTGTTTTGGGTTCCCATTCGAAAGGCAACAAACAAAATTTATAAAAAATTATTAAAATGAAAAATTTACAATTTATAAAATTAAATACTAAATCCGAATGTATACCAAAATTAGAAGTTGTTTAAATTGTTCAAAACTATCGTGAAAAGAAAAAAAACTACATTATCCCTTAATTATTATCTCGAATGTGAAATTCAAATAATTCCAAACCTACAAATAACATAAAAGTAAAGTTAGATATATATCATCGATGATAAATTAAACAAATTAAAAGTTGAAAAATATGTACCCAAGTGTTTACGATCCTCTCTGTGTCCGACTTATTTCCTCAATGATCTTCCTCATCTCTTCCATTTGTCGTGTATTTTGTTTCATTTTTCTAACACTTTCTTCCATTTGTTTATCATGCAACTTTGACCTTATTCATTGTTCTTCTATTAACTGATTAGCATTTTCAAGGCTAGCTCTTAGTTCACTAACCTCTCTAGAGTGCATCTCTTGCTCATATGAAGAGGAAGAACTGGTAGTAATACTTTTTTGGGATTGGGATTGGGGCCTCAACCAAGACCTTTTGAGTAGCTCGGTTGCCTACCCAAAACGGTCTTGCATATCTCATCCTCAGAGAGTAGTTGAGAACCTTCTAGAGTGGGTTGGGACTGGAGTTCCAACATTTGATTCTGCACCAAAAGTTTTAAGTTGTGAGATGAGAATTAAAAGTAACAAATACAAGAAAACATTTTCATAATCTTACATGCGCATCTGCTGTCGCTTGTGAAATGAACTGGTCACTCCTACTTACATGTGTTTTTTTCAACAACTCCACACGGTCTACTGGGGAAATGCATTTTTTAATGAGCTTATGTTCTCGTTGTAGGAACAACTTTAATCTACTATTGTGGTTGTAAGGATGCTTCGCTCTAGCAGCCTTGTTGATCCTTGATTGCTCCTACATGAAAGCAATCAGAATGTTACATCCGAACAACAAAAATAAAGTACTGTGAAGTAAAAGTAGAAGATAAGAATCACCTAAAATTGTCGAGTTATGTAATAATCGCAGAGAAAATGTCAATCTTCTACACGATTCATTAATCCCGATGGTGGGTTGACACATGCTTCTTCAGGGTCATTGAACTGCTTGAAATGTCTATGATTGTCTCTCCTAAACTCTTTCAACATGTTGAGCATTTGATGCTTAACAAGTTGAGTAAGTGCTCGATCAGTGAAATTAAGCATGAACCATCGCTACAAAAGAAGAATACATACAAATTAATTTTCTATATATATAGGTTTAACATATATGTAAGGTAATTTACAAACTTACCTATAGACCATCCTTGACGACCTCGATGTACTTTGGAGGTACATTAGCCCACTTGAGGGTCCTGGATTGAAAATGTATCTCGTGTTAACACACCGATGGTGTTGCTGAACTGAATAGAATGTGGCGAGATAGGCTTATCCCCTCTTGGGGAGATTGATATTGGGATATTTCCATTCTGCTCTAAATATCTATCCAACTCCAAGTTCTAAGACTGCTGATGTCTTCTCAAAGTGGGAGTGGATTGAGGGCCATCTATGAAAAAAGAACACTATTATAAATAGAAACCTAATTAACGATTCAAGTGTTTATGTAACTGGACTAAACTAAAGTGTCGCCCACTGAAGATAATCCTCCCACGTTATTGAACATGTCAAATCTAGGAACATATCTGCTTCATGGAAACCGCTGGAAAATGACATAATACCTATGGACATAAAAACCAACAAACATTAAATAAATGTTACTATCTAAAACTAAATGTATAGAAGAATGATTGATGTGGATAGGTATAGAAGGCATTATTATTCATCGTCGCTTGATCAGCTTTGAAGTGATAATTGTTCATCATCATCATTTGCAAAGTCATCAGTGACATGACGCCAATCCGATCTTTCCACCAAGGTCTGCACAAAGTGTCATTCTCAATTTATTCATCCTCATGATGTCTGACAACGATTTCTAATACATTAAGTTTCTCATTCTTAAGATCTTCCACTTTAGGCACGTCCCATATACGTTTATTTTGGACCAATTGAACAACTTTCCAATTGGTACCATTTTTTGAGTCCTCGAAGAAAAATACTTGATGTGCTTGGGTTGCGAGAATCACCCATTCCTCAACGAACTAAAAACGCAATGTGTTGATTGATTTGTAGCCTGATTTTACAAGTGTCCTATGATTTTTGAGTCAATAGTTGAAGGTAAACATCAATTTCCTTACCAGAAGATCTTGAGTCGAGCATGAGCAATGACATGAAGAAGTTTGGCTCTTTTGGGCATTATTCCAAGGTGACAAATTGTAAGGAATTAACACTGCATGCCACATAATGTATGAGGTACTCATATGGCCAACAAATTAAATCGACCATATGAAGCTAATCCCAAACGGATATTCTGTGAATCTGAAGCAAAATCATGAAATTCACAATCAAAATGGTTTCATCCCCCTGCATCAGTTGGATATCTCAACACATCCTCTATTTCAACTCATTTATCGTTATGCCATCTTATGTCAGATGAGCCTTCTTACAATACAAAAAAACACTGTAACTGCAGTATCAATGGAAAGTGGTGCAATACCTTGTGCGAATTTTTTTCTCTATTAGGACAAACCTTGTATAGAGACTCACCACAAGTTGGACAATATTGCAAACTGCCAATCTTCTTCCAGTAAAATACACAATCATACTTACAAGCATGAATAATCTCGTGTCCAAGTCACACAATTTTCATTTGGCTTCGAAAAATGAACTAGGGATAGTAGTACTACACATTGGAAACACACGCTATTATAGTTCTAATAACATGTCTAAGGACTTGTTACTCGAAACGTTGAGAACCTTGACATGCATCAAATTAACCAAAAAGTTAAGGGACGAAAATTCTAAAGAGTCAGGGTATAGCTCACTACGTTCTTCTTTTAATAACTCCTGAAATATGTTTGCTATATCTTGTTCTACAACACTATTAAACGACATGTCATTCTCTAAACCTTCCTTTGTTTCTTCTTCGTGTTCAATTAGAGCTTGTAAATCATGAAGCATACCCAACATTTAATTTTCTTTAGGATAAGGGTTACTGCTAGTTCCTTCATCAAAAGGGTTACTACTGCTAGATCCTTCATCAAAACTTTGTATACCTCTTTGTAAGCTCACTGGTTCTCCATCATACGCCTGGTCTGTATAGGAGGGCGATATTCCAATTTTTAATAGATGTCCCACACCCCCTAATGAGTTTGAAATTGAGTTCATTCATCTCTTGCAGGGACACCTTATTCATTCGTAATTATCGAAGTGATACTTTGCAAGCTCTAAAAATTGGGACACTCTCTCTCTGTACTCAACCGAGAACTTATTCCTAAGTTTTATCCAACCCTTTTCCATCGTTAAAAGTCTTAAGACATAAATAGTTTTGATTAGTCTTATATTCCTCTTAAATGCTTGAACTTACTCCATGAATAAGGTATGCTCAATCTCCCAACTTTCACTAAAGTTAAGTTTAAAACCTACCTAACACTTCCAACACACCTAACACTTCTAACATATTTTACAAGCTACCTAACATCTCAAACCCCCAAAACTACTAACAAATTATAAACTAATTTTGACCTAAAAAGGCTACTATAATTGCATGATAGCCATAAGAAATCAACCACAAATTACTTCAATCTTTTACAAGCTATCTAACATTTCCAACAAACAAAACTAGTGACAAATAAAAATATAAGTTTGAACTTAAGGCTACTATAATTGCAGGATAGCCAGAATAAATCTCAACCTTAAATTAAAGAAAATTTAAAACTATTGTAGACCCAAATTAAATATAAGCCCCCCCCTCGAAAATTCAATAGAACCCCACAAATGTTCAAATAATGAAATTGGAATTGGAATTGAAATTCATATTCAACTTAAATCTCAATCTCAAATTCAATCTCAAATTCAATCTTAAATCCTAAAAACACTTGAAATTCAATACTAAAACCTAAAACTAGTTGATAATCTGTAGAAATACTAGTTATTGTAAACCTTTTTTTATATAGAATAATAAGACCAAAATGTAGAAAAAGCGTATCAAAATGCGTACATTATGTTAAAAATGCATAAGTATTTAGAAATATACTTTACATAAGCATCATGCCTGTTTTATGTGGTTTTTGGCCTACTGGACTGAGGGATTTTGCTATTGTTGGGGTTCCCTTTGGTTTGGACTTAGTAGTTTCACCTTCATATGGTGCTATTCTAATCTTCACAATATGTCACAAAGCAAGTTCATCACACGTAAGATGCTTACTATATCTTTTTGTATTACGTGATTGATTCTATATGACAAGTCATGGGTCATAATCATAGCATGCGAGATGCTCACTATGTACCTTTTTATCGCGTAATAGCTAAGTTCTCGTTGAGTACAAGTTTTTCTACTGCTTGTCTAAGTGCAAACGAAACAATAGGTTTACCTGGATGATCTAAGGTCGAACACAGGGAATTGATTCAAGAAATTAGTTCTAGGAATTACTTATCATCTGGGGGGATATAAAAGAATTAATTAAATTAAGTATAAAAGAATCAGAACCAGAAATAAAACTACTTATGGACGCTGAGAGAATCTGTAAAGGGGAATGAATGGATGCAAGATATAATTGCAGATTAACTTGTAAGTGAGAAAAAGATAAAGGAATGTCTATGCATTATTAGGCAATTCAACAATACAAGAGCTTCAATTCGATATATCTTGTGTAAACAACTCATGATTAAGGTGACTTTCTCTTGAAGTGTTTAAACACCACTTACTCACCTTTCCAGATGCAAATGACTGTGCTTGATTAGACAAGATATATCTAAAATAATTCACTTATAATACTTATAGAAGTTGGCATTTAAGGACGACAACCTCTTGACGCCTAATGTCTACACTTGTTTGCCTTTTGGGATACAAATGTTGGAAGTTTTCTTGCTAAGGTGGAGTTTGTTGCCAAATTCATCCTTGCGCACTTTAGCCTTATCCTTTCTAGTTGCCCTCTCGGGTAGTTAGCGATTGACACTGACCAAACATTGAATATAGCTCAACTAATTTGATAAGAATTATAAGCTAAACTCCTTATCAAGAACTTATCACAAACCTAATTACTAATAACATATTAACAAGTGAGTAGTCAAGAAATGATGGATTGAAAAGGTATAAACATGTAATATATATATATATAAAGAATGTAGGCCTTAGGCCATTGTACAATATCAACAACATATATAACAAAGAAGTGCAAAAATGGAGAGAAAAGAGAGTGAAAAAATATTATAAGTTAGGGGACAACGGAAGTATGGATTCCTCCATTCTAAGGAGACAAGCTCTCGCTTTTAAAACTAATCAGAGACATTTATGGATGGCCAAAAGTTTATTCTTTTCCACCACTCTCTCTAGAAATTGACCTATTCTAGCCTATATCCCGTATAGGCATCCAATTGGTACATGAAAGCCTCCCTTGCTCTTGGTGGGGAGGAAGTCTTTTTATAGGCAACTTTCAGTAGAAAACTTCTATTCTTCTGAGATTGTCAGCGTCAATTGCAGCCTTGTGAAGTCACATCACTCCAACCACCATTCTTGCCCTCTAGTGAGCCTTCCTCACGTGATGACGTGGTTCTTCACCTGGACATGTTTTTTGCTAAGCGAATTTCCATCGCGTGGTCTTTAGGCGAGATGTCTCCTACAATTCACTAGCTTCTTCCTTTCTACTTATCCTGCATTTTTATATTGTAATCATGTAAAACAGGCATGATACTTATGTAAGATGTATTCTTAAATACTTATAAATCTACAATACAAGTTACACATTTTGATCCTCTTCTTATTCGTTTTAACCCCATTATTCTTATAAAAGGAGCTATAATAGTAGGTATTTATACATGTTATAACTAGAAGACTAAAATGTTTAGAAGAACAAAAGTTTCCCCACCAAAAGCTGGCTATAAAAGGTCTCCTTCTTCACCAAAGAAAGGGAGGTCTGTATGAGCCATAGTAGAGGCTTGAATGAGCAACTTTCAAAAGTCTAGAGAGAGATGAAAAGGAATAGCCTTTCCTCCGTTTGTAAAGGGTAGTTTTCTTTTTATTCTCCGATCATACTGGAAGTGAGATCTTAGAGTCTGAGTGGTGAAGGTTCCATTTCCCATTCTCCATAACTTGTATTCATTTTCATTCTTCTGTCTTCCATTTTTATATTCTTTGTATAATGTTTATACTGTTCATATTGTACAATGGCTAAAGGCCTACATTCTTTATATATATTACATGTTTATATTTTTTCAATCCATCATGTCTCTACTTTCTATCAGTCAATGTGTTCTTTGTAGTTTAGGTTAGTGATAAGTTTTTTATAAGAAGTTTTACTTATAAATTTTATTGCATTAGTCGAGCTATTCTTAACACTAGGCCAGCATAAGTGACCAACTATCCAAGAAGGTAAGTAGCAAGGACATGGCTAACTCATGATAATTTTATCACATTACTTAATCACATGATAATGCATAGACATTACTTCACTCACTTCTTTTATACAAGTTAGTTCGCATTGCCATTTCACCACCTTAATCACTATTTTGCGAACTCTCTAAGCTAGTTTAGTAGTTTAGCTTAACCTTACATTCTTTACATTCGTTATTCTTTAATTCTTTTATACTGCCTAGATGATAAGTAATTCATAGAACTAATGTCGTGTGTTGAGATATTATTTTTGTCAAATAAATTATTCTTTTTCAAACTATTTTATAAATTTCAAATCTTCCTAATATTTAGGAATTTTTGGTTAAGGTTGTTTCTGGCTAATAAGGAAATTGTGATCTTGATGAAAAAGAATGTGAAGAGGCTATATGTGGGGCATTATGATGACGATAGTCTTTGGATGAAAAAGTTGATATTGACCAGATATATCGAATGACCTTGTAGGAAGACAGAGTCTTCAAAAGGTGATTGTTTTAATGTTGATAGTTTAATGTTGTTGAAAATGAATATTTTATGGAGTGTAGCATCCTTTAAGAAGATAAGAAATATTCATGAAGAGCATTGAGTTGAGGGATCAACTCACAGATTTAGGGGGAGCCTGAGGTTATCTTCAAAGAAATTCTGGTTACATTCAGGGGGAGCCTAAAGTTATGCTAGTTATTGTTATAACTATTTTATGTAACTAGAGCAACATGTTATATATGATGAATCTTAATAATATTTCTGATCTGAGCAAAGAAGCTCTCCAGATGTAGGCCATATTTGTCGAACTGGATTACCAAAGTGTAGTGCATTTGTTTTATCTTCTGTATGCCTTTAGTTAATCTTAAGCATATGGTATAGCTAAAGGTTATTTAAGAGTATCATTTTTCAATTAGTATCAGAGCGGGTTCGATACTCATGAAAACACCAAGAGAAGGTGCGGCTACTACACGACCACCCATACTGGATGGAAAAAATTATACTTATCGGAAGATTCGAATGATATCATTTCTAAAATCCTTGGACTCAAAAGGCTTGGAGAGCAGTTAAACTGTGGTGGACTCCACCTATGATTACAATAGATGGAAAGTTTGTTCCGAAGCCTGAGGAAACCTGGACTGAAGCTGAAGAGCAGGAATCTATGGGAAATGCTCGAGCACTAAATGCCATTTATAATGGAGTAGACTTTAACATGTTCAAGTCGATCAATTCAAGTGTTACCGCAAAAGATGCTTGGAAAAAACTCAAAGTTGCATTTGAAGGAACGACTAAAGTCAAGATGTCTCGTCTCCTTTTACCAACTATCAAGTTTGAATCCTTGAGGATGATGGAAGAAGAAACCATAACTGAGTACAATGTACGAGTTCTGGAAATTGTAAATGAGTCATTTAACCTTGGTGAAGAAATACCTGAAGCTACATTAGTTAGAAAAGTTCTGCGATCTCTTCCCAGGAAATTTGATATGAAAGTCGTAGCAATTGAGGAAGCTCATGATGTCTCTACACTCTTTCTCAATGAATTGTTTGGGTCATTACTCACATACGAAATCACCTTAGCTGAACGAGTAGAAAGTAAAGGAAAAGGTCTTGCTTTTCCATCCATCCAGGAAGATGAATTCGTTGAAAAAGGAAAACTCTAATGATCAAGTGAATGAGTCGATTGTCCTGCTAACTAAGCAATTTTCAAATGTGATCAAGAAAATGAATAGCTCTAACAGTTCTGGATCTAATAACCAATCTCAGAATAACTTTAGAAGGAGAGAATTTGATCGCCCAAACACTAGGGAATCAGATCGTCTATTCAACAGAGAGAACAAATCGTTTAAATGTAGGGAATGTAGAGGCCACGGTCATTATCAGACTGAATGCCTAACCTATCTAAGAAGGTAGAAGAAAAGCTTTGGGGCTACATTGTCTGATGAGGAATTTGAAGGAATTGCTGAAGAAGAAGAGTTTGCCAATGCTTTTATGAGTATCGCCTCTAAAAGTGAAGAAGACTCAGGCTATCAGTCAGATGTTGACTAAAACTGTCAACATATAGAGAACATGTCCTATAAGAAAATGAAATCATTGTGGGAAGAGGATACTACAGCCAGGGCCATTCAAAAAGAAAAGATTCAAGAATTAATGGCAGAAAATGAAAGACTTCTTTCTGTGATATCATCTCTGAAACTGAAACTAAAACTAAAAGAAGCTTAAATGAACCATGAACAGCTGGAGAAGTCTATGCAAATGTTAAATTCTGTCACTGGGTGTCTAGATCAATATTGTCCATGGGAAGAACAGACTCAGGTAAGCATGGTCTAGGCTATAATGCTTTGGTGAATCTGAAGAAACAAGAAAGCAAGAATGTGCTTGTTCTAGCTCGTAAAGACATGACTAGAAGTACATGGGAATATCCAAGAGGCAGTAGAATTCCTCCATCCTCTACAAAAACATGGGTATGTCACTTTTGTGGCAAGAAAGGTCATATTAAACCTTTTTGTTACAAAATGTTGAACAAAGGAAGACATGAATGGAGAATGACATCAAATGTTGAAAATAGAAAACATGCTCAGAAGTCTATTTATGGAACTCAGAGGTTGTTGATCAAAAAGTATACAAGAGTATTATTGGTAGTTTATTGTATCTTATAGCAAGTCGTCTGGATATTGCCTATGTTGTAGGGATGTGTGCTCGATTTAGTCTTTTCCTTGAAACTCTCATATGCAAGCGGTTAAAGAATTATAAAGTATATGAAAGGATAAAAGCCCTATGGCAGCGGAAGAATTAAAGAACCATTACTCAATTTAATTTTGGAATCTTAAAATATCGGTACATTGGTAAAATTAGAATCAAAATTCTAAATAAATTCTAAGCATGCTTTTTATTTAAGAGATACAGAAAACTTACTTTTGTTGATATCTCTAAATTTGCAAACCACCGAATTGGGACATCACCCGTCGGAGACCTTCCTATCCTCTGGGATGAGATTGGTTTGTGGGAACCAA
>JBBPDI010070303.1:0-17024 GCA_037974545.1 Cucumis variabilis
TGAGATTATCTCTACAAGATTCATGTGATATTCAGGGGGAGCCTGAAGTTTGTAATAGTTATTGTATTAACTATTGTCTATGTAACTAGCGAGCATTGTTACAGATTATGAATCTTAATAATATTCCTGATCTGAGCTAAGAGGCTCTCCAGACATAGGCACGTTTTTTCGAACTGGGTTACCAAAGTGTTGTGCAGTTTATTTTTTGTTTACCTTTAATTAAACCTGTAGTTAAATGCATGTGGTATAGCTAAAGAGTATTTAATAGTATTGTTTTTCAATTGGTATCAGAGCTGGTTCGATACTTATGGACACACAAAGAGAAGGTACCCAATTACTCGACCTCCAATCCTTGATGGAAAGAATTACTCATATTAGAAGATTCGTATGATATCATTTCTGAAATCTCTGTATTCAAAGGCCTGGAGAGTAGTAAAAGTGGGATGGACTCCTCCTATGATAACCGTAGATGGAAAGTTTGTACCAAAACCTGAGGAAACCTGGACAGAAGTAGAAGAACAGGTGTCTCTGGGTAATGCTAAAGCTCTAAATGCGATCTATAATGGAGTTGATTTGAATATGTTCAAGTTGATCAATTCATGTGTCTCTGCACAAGATGCATGTAGAAGACTCAAAGTAGCATTTGAAGGAACATCCAAAGTTAAGACATCTCGGTTTCTACTATTGACCACCAAGTTTGAATTGTTAAAGATGATGGAGGAAGAGAACATAACTGAGTACAACGTACGTGTTCTGGAGATTGCTTATGAATCATTCAACCTAGGTGAAGAAATACCTGAAGCTATGTTAGTCCAAAAAGTTCTGAGGTCCCTTCCTAGAAGATTTGATATAAAAGTTATTGCGATTGAGGAAGCCCATAATGTTTCTACACTCTCTCTCAATGAACTGTTTGGTTCTCTTCTGACATTCAAAATTACTTTAGCTGAATGTGTAGAAAGTAAGGGTAAAGGACTTGCGTTTCAATCTGTTGAAGAAAATGATCTTGTTAAAAAGAGGAAAGCCTCTAATGAGCAAATTAATGAGTCAATCGCCTTATTTTCTAAGCAATTCTCAAATGTAATTAGAAAGATGAATAGCTCAAGCAATTCTGATTCTCATAATCGATCTCTGAATAATTACAAGCGATGAGAATTTGACCGATCTAACTCCCGAGAACCTGAACGCTCATCTAGCAAAGATAGCAGATCATTCAAATGTCGGCAATGCGAAGGATTCGGTCACTATCAAGTCGAATGTCCAACTTTTCTAAGGAGCCAGAAGAAGAGTTTTGGAGCAACGTTATCAGATGAGGATTCAGAAGGTCTAGTTGAAGAAGAAGGGTTTACCAATGCTTTTATCAGCATTGCCTCAAACTGTGAAGGTAAGTGTGAATATCAGATGGGTGCTGGCATAGATCATTTAGCTACCGAAAGCATGTCATATAAAAAAATGAAGTCATTATGGAAAGAGGATACAACAGTCAAGGCTGTTCAAAAAGAGAAAATTCAAGAATTAATGGCTGAAAATGAAAGACTATTGTCAGTAATCTCAACTCTGAAGTAGAAACTCAAGGAATCACAAGAAAACTATGATCAGCTGGAAAAGTCTGTAAAGATGTTAAACTCTAGTACTGAATGTCTTGATCACATATTAACTCTGGGAAAAATTAGCTATAGTAAGAAAGGCCTAGGCTACAGTGGTTCAGTAAATCAGAAGAAGCATGACACCAAGATTGTGTTTGTTCCAGCTAGATTAGGTATAACCGGAGAGGTGAAGGGTTGTCAAAGGGGTAGTAGACGTCATACATTTTCAAAATCATGGATTTGTCATTTCCGTGGCAAGAAAGGGCATATTAAACCCTATTGCTATGCAATGATGAACAACAGTAGTTATAAATGGAGGATAGCCTCAAGTTTTGATAATGAGAAAAGTCAAAAGTCGGCCTATGAGAACCAAAGAAGACAGTGCAAAGAAGCATTGAAGGGTTAAACAGCAACCGGAGAAAAGCAATATTGCATTTACATCAGTACAAATATCTCAAGAAGATTGGTTTTTTTATAGTAGATGTTCCAGGCATATGATGAAAAATCATTCTTACTTCACTAACTCCATTGATTGTTCCTCTGGGCATGTGACATTTGGGGATGGAGCCCAAGACAGAATTCTTGTTAGGGTGATGTGGCTGGACGACATCTTCTTAGTTTGAGAGATGTGCGGTATGTTGAACGGCTCACAGCAAATCTGATAAGCATAAGTCAACTATGCGATCAGGGTTACTCTGTGAATTTTAGCAAGGAATACTGTGTTGTGTCAGATGAATCCAGCAAAGAAGTCATGTGAGGTATCAGATAGACAGATAATTGCTATCATTGGTGCTCTAATCAACCTGAAGTATGTCAAGTCTCAAGAGATTAACAAACTCAGCTGTGACACAAAAAATTGGGTCATGTTAGTCTAAGTTCTCTTGATAAGGTGCTTAAACATGAAGCAATTTTAGGCCTTCCAGCGTTGAATGTTAAAAGGACAATTGTTTTATGGAGATTGTCATAAAGGTAAACAGACCGAGGCATCATATAAAAGTAGCAGAGAATGCTACACTAGCAGAGTACTTGAGTTACTCCATGTGGATCTCATGGGGCCAATGCAAACTGAAAGTTTAGGCAAAAAGAAGTATGTGTTAGTTTATGTGGATGATTATTCTCGGTTCACGTGGATCCATTTTTTGAGAATCAAGTCTGAAACATAAAAAATACTCATAAGACTGTACCAAAATTTGCAGTGAGAGCAAGTAGTAAATATTATAAGGCTACAGAGTGATCATGGCAAAGAGTTTGAAAACTCTGAAATGGATGGGTTTTGAGAAGGCGAAGGCATTAATCACGAATTTTTAGCTCCGTTAACTCCTCAACAGAATAAATTTGTTGAAAGGAAAAATTTTACACTTCAAGAGATGGCTCAAGTTATGTTGCATGCCAAGAATCTTCCTTTGAGCTTCTGGGCTGAAGCAATGCATACGACTTGACATATTCACAATAGAGTAACAATTTGCACTGGATCTACTGTAACACTGTATGAACTATGGAAAGTCAGAAGACCAAATGTAAAATACTTTCATATTTTTAAAAGTGTGTGCTATATCCTTGCAGACCGAGAGTACCAAAGAAAGCTTGATGCCAAATCAGACAAAGGAATTTTTTTGGGTTATTTGCCAAACAGTCGAGCATATCGAGTATTCAACAATCGTACAAGGACTGTTATAGAAACAATCAATATTGTTGTTAATGATGAGGAGAATGAGATATGAGTGACCTCTGAAGTCCAAGATAAGGAGGATACTAGGTGCACTTAAACGGATAATGTTCAAACCAACTCTGCAAATGACCCTGATGCTGGTAGTATTGTCATGACTGATGAAGTTATTGATGTCACTACTGTCAGTACCCTTAATGATTCTGATGAGCCTCTCGGCCACTAGATAGGACCATCCTCTCGAGTATTAAAGAATCATCCAGTTAGTGGTATTATTGAAGATATTCGAAGTGGAGTAACGACCAGGAAAAAGATCGAATTGACTATGCAAAGTTAACTGCTAACGTTTGCTATACATCCTCCATTGAACTAGGGACAATGTCTGAGGCTCTTGAAGATGAATTTTGGATTGGTGCTATGCGGGAAGAACTACTTCAGTTTCAATGACTCAATGTATGGAGGTTGGTTCCCAAGACATCAAATGTGAATGTCATTGGGACGAAATGGATATTTAAGAATAGAACAGATGAGAATGGTCATATTACTCGCAACAAGGCTCGACTAGTGGCTCAAGGATATTCACAGATTGAAGGAGTTGACTTTGATGAAACATTTGCTCCTGTTGCCTGACTTGAAGCCATTCACTTATTGCTTAGCATTGCATGTGTTCAGAAGATCAAGTTGTATCAAATGGATGTTATGAGTGCTTTCTTAAATGGGTATTTAAATGAAGAGGTATATGTTGTGCAACACAAGGGCTTTATTGATCCTGAATTTCCACATCATGTATATCGTTTGAATAAAGCACTGTATGGACTAAAACAAGCTCTTCGAGCTTGGTATGAAAGACTTACAGATTATCTATTGAGCCACGGATATGTTCGGAGCGGGTCAAATAGAACTCTCTTCATACATCGTCATGATCAGAATGTTATTGTTGCTCAAATTTATGTTGATGACATAATTTTTGGAGGATTTCCAGCTGCAAGTGTGAATAGTTTTGTCCATGTAATGCAATCAGAGTTTGAAATGAGTATAGTTGGAGTATCGTTTTTTCTTGGTTTGCAAATCAAACAAGCAACAAATGGCATTTTTATTTCGTAGGCTAAATATGCACAGAGTATGATTAAGAAGTTTGGTCTTGAACACTCTCACGCTAAACTCACACCAGCAACAACTGATATAAAACTCACCAAAAGTTATGAGATTGATACCATTGATTAGAAGATTTACAGAAGTATAATTGGCAGTCTTTTATACCTTACAGCTAACCGACCTGACAAAACATTTGCTGTAGGTATATGTGCTTGGTTTCAAGCTTCTCCTCGACACTCTCATATGCAAGCAGCTAAAAGAATCATTAAGTATATTCGTGGCACATCAGATTATGGTTTGTTTTACTTTTTTGATACAAACATTTCTCTCATCGGATACTGTGATGCTGACAGGGTGGGGTGCATAGATGACAGAAAATCCATGTCTGGAGGGTGTTTCTTCCTTGGAAATAATATCATTTCGTTGTTTAGCAAAAAATAAAATTCAGTTTCTCTTTCAACAACTGAGGTGGAGTACATAGCAGCTGGCAGTGCTTGCTCTCAACTTCTGTGGATGAAGTAAATGTTATAGGAATATGGTTTCACACAAGATACTATGGTACTATATTGTGATAATATGAGTGTCATTGATATCTTTAAAAATCCAGTACAACATAGTCACACTAAGCATAATGATATTCGCCATCACTTTATTCGTGATCTGGTGGACGAGAAAGTTATAACTCTTCTACATGTGCGATCTAATCTTCAAATAGCAGATATATTTACTAAGCCCATGGATACTAAGTCATTCGAACATTTAAGGGCTGAATTGGAGGTGTGAAGGCTATCCAAATAGATATAGAGTGTTGTTTTGGGTTGAGCCTGATGCTGTCGAAAAATAATATGGCCCAAAATTGAATTCAATTGGTGTTGCTACCCACCGTCTTTAATTTTTTGGTGGTTTGTGATTGGATGGTCATTTTTTTATGGGAGACTCCTTGCTTCACTTCGTTGAGACGCCAATAGAAGTTGTACAGCTTCATTCCTTTGTGGTTCTTGGTTATTTGTTTGGTGCATCTTGATCACTAGTTATTAAGCTTCTTCTTAGGTGCCTCTTGCTTTGGTACATCTTGTCTACAATGGTGAGTACACGATGAGGTTATTATGAGGAACCTTCTGATTTTACGCATAAGAGTCCTACTCAAACCAACATGCACAGAGTTCGAATGAGAGAGACGAGGATCAAAACTGTGCCGGCTCATCATCCATATACTAAACTTGCAGATCGAGGTAAAATTCCCCTCACAATCAGTTCTGATAGTTCGTCTTCTCATGACGATGAACCAATGGCCATGGCTTCGAGTTTGACATCTGAGTCTGATTCACAGGATGATATTCTCTGGGCCGCGTTATTATGACCAACTCTCGGTTCACTTCAAATGTGGAGTTATCTCCTACTGCAGGGCCTTCGGTAGCCTCTCCTACAGATAAAAATTCGTCACCTGTTCCGTCTACACCTCATTTGTCCAAGTCGTCTACAGATACTTCAGTGTATGTACCAAGCATTCATTCCTCTTCACCTACTCAAAGTGATTCGGCTCCCTCCCTTACATCGGCTCCTCTCCTACCTCTGTTCTAGAGCCAGCACAGTCTGTGCCATCACCAGGGCCACACGCTGACTCTGTACCACCTCCACCATCATTAATGTGTCTGAACCACGAGGGGTTACTATCAAAATAGGATGTCGTTATCTTTTGTAAAATGTTCCCTCTATTCCCATTGACGGTATATCATTCCATCACGAAGAGAATGCACAATGTTAGAAATATGTTGGGCAACATCGTATGGTGGATGAGGTCAATGTGTCTGATCAGCATCAGTCCAGCGTTGCTGTTATGGAGTTAATCTCTCAGGCTGGTCTATCTATACCATCCTTGATGTGGGGCCATTTTATCCTCGGTTAATTAGGGAAGTCATTACCAATCTACCCTCAGACTTTGATGATCCCAGCAGTTTTGACTATCAAGCTATTCATGTTCGTGGCTGTCACATTGTGCTTTCCCCTTCTGTGATAAATCAGTTCCTTGATCGACCTTGGTCTGAGGCTTCTGTTCCACCTACCCCCTCTACCAGTATTTTGGCTTTCATACTAACCGGTGGTTCTATGTTTATTTGGCCTGCTGCTGGTATTCCTACCGCTGCTTTGAGTGTAAAGTATGCCATCTTGCACAAAATTGGTATTGTCAATTGGTTCCCGTCGTCTCATACCTCCACTGTATCGGTTCTCTTGGCTACATTCTTATTTCAAATAGGGTCTGGGGCAGTGGTTGATGTTGGATTATTCTTATAGAATCAATTACTTCGACATGTGGGCACATTTGGCATAAAAATTTTGATTGCTTTGTCGCGGTTCTTTCTGGTCTTCTTCTTCATTTACATCCTGACATTCCTGGTCCTTTAGATGCTCCTGGTCCTCGTCTGCGTACCATATCTCTCAGCTATCGGCTCTTTTAAGGGTCTCGTGTGGCGGACATTGAGGTCTCTGGTGCCCTTCTCGTCTACCTAATCCATTCTTTGATCGAGTTGGGCCATCTGGGTCAACTGACATGTCTCCATCTGATGTTATTCGGGTCTTGACCTCTCTTGAAGCTGAGTCTCGAGCGTTGGGTTCAGCTATCTCTTTGTTAAAGGACCAAAAAACTGACATTGATTCCCTCATTCGCTACCTGCAGACGGTGTCCTTTTCCCCTCTAGCTGCTTCTTAGCTCTGGTTCATTCTTTTTGTGTTCAAAGGGGGAGTAGTGGTTGGTTCTTCTGATTTGTTCTCGTTGTTGGTTCTTCTGTTTTTTTTAGTGACAGTTATTTGCAGCACGTAGGTGGTTACTTTTTATGGATTTTGATGTGGGGTTTTTTGGAGTGTGTATGTGTTGAGACTGTTACTCAGTTAGTAGGGTGTGTACTTTCTGTTTTAATATGATATGAGTTCTGACTTTGATGATGATATGGATGGATGCATGTGTTTGACTTTGTGGTTGGCTTCTGGTATGACTTTGGCTTCTGGTATAACATTGGCGTCTAGTATGACTTTGGCTTTTGGTATAATATTAGTCTTGAGTAACTGACTCTATGGATGAATGTATGGTTGATTCTGTGTGTTGGCATCTGGCTTAGTATTGCACTGGTTATCCTGTGGTGTGGTGTTTCTCCTTTGTGTCTTCCGCTGATTAAAGGGTCATGTTTTCTATTTTTTTAATTGATCACAAAAAATAGGGAGTTTGTTGAGCTTATATTTTTGTCAATTAAATATTGTTTTTAGAAAAGATTTATTAACAAATCAAATCTTTCTAAGATATAGGTGGTTGTTGGAGGATTCCTTTAAAACAGGAATCTAAATTTGTGTTGAAGAGGATCTGAAGAATCAATATATAATTGATTATTTCTGCTTCATGGGTTACGAAAAAAGTGTATGTTCGAGATTTGTTAAAAGCTTCCGTGAAAGCAAGTCATTCGTGATCAAGTGAATATGGTTTTATGATGACTTAATGTAGTTGCTTAAGAAGATACTGTGCTTGAATTAAGCACGGTGAAAAGAGAGGGAATATCTACAGAGAACTTTGAGTTGAGGGATCAATTCAATAATTCAGGGGAGCCTGAGATTATCTCTACAAGATTCATGTGATATTCAGGAGGAGTCTGAAGTTTGTAATAGTTATTGTATTAATTATTGTCTATGTAATTAGTGAGCATTGTACTGATTATGAATCTTTATAATATTCCTGATCTGAGCTAAGAGGCTCTCCAAACGTAGGTACGTTTTGCCGAACTGGGTTACCAAAGTGCTGTGCAGTTTATTTTTTATTTACCTTCAGTTAAACCTGTAGTTAAATGCATGTGGTATAGCTAAAGAGTATTTAACAGTATCATTTTTCGAAAAATGTTATGGGGGAAAGGGTTATATAACCCTTTCTTTGTTTAGGGGAAGAGTTAATATAACCCTTCTCCAATTTCCTCAATCCTTCCTTATTCCTTCATTATTCATTCCTCAATCCATCTCAATCCTTCCTTATTTATAATTAATCAATTTAAGTTTAAATATTATTTAATCCATTTTTTCTCATTCATAATTTATTTAATCGGGTTTAGTCGGACCAAATCCATTATTTAATCGGACCTAACGGTTATGAAAAAAAGGTTAAAAATGAATATCATATTTAAAGAAATTACTATAAATTGTTTTATGAAAATTATAGTGATTTGGTAAGTTAAATATATGAAATTTATGTATTGGAGTTAAAATATGAATTTATTGAAAATAATAATAATTTTTGCTCCTGAATTGTGTTCCATGTAATTGATTTCAGTTTATAACTCCCTTTCTAAAAACTATTTTGTTTTTTGTATATCGTCTCGTTTGAATGTAAAATATGCTGTCGGTATTTAGTTTAAATCAATTTATAACTACCATTAATAGCTTAGTATTAAAGATGGTGATTGAAAATTAGTTGAAAAATAAAAAGATTAGTTAATATTTTAAAGACTTTTTGGTATTTTCATTAATTATGATAGAATCTTATCAAGGCTATATAATGTCTTTATATTTTCATTTGTAAGAATAAGAATTTTGATGAATGCACTTTGAAATCTCATTTTGAGAGTTTTCCCCTTAATTTGCTATTCTTGTGATAGAATGTATGCAAGTCATTCAATTTAACCTTGATCAAGTTTGATTGTGGAGTGACTCAATTTAGAACAATATTTCCAAATCTTGCTTCTAGATATTTGATCTAAGAGGTAATCTAATCCTAACTTTTTCTTAGTTGATCTAAATTAGTATAAGGTGTTAGTTTCTTATTTTAAAGGCTTTTGCTACGTTAATAGCTTGGATCTTTGGATTGAGGATTATGATTGTCTTATCATTTGGTATCAGAGAATAAATTGCATCTTTGTGACCTACTCTAGGATTGATTCTATCTTTCTTTCTTGCAAACTTTTAATTCTAGTTTTTAGTTTCATCTCTTATCATTTCTTGTCTATTTAGCAATCGTTCTTCATATCTTCATCTTACTTCAATCTTATTACGTTTCACATATTACAAAAAAAAAGGTGTGAAGAAAAGTAAAAAACGAAGAAGAAGAAGAATTTGGATGAATGAATCTGAAAATTCTAGAATGTAGAATTTTGTTTTTTTAAAAAAGATAAGTTTATTATACAACATGGAGGACCTCACAGCCTCATGCCAAGGCACAAAAGCAGAGAACACTCATATAGACATGAAGAAAACAAAGAACCAAAAGAAAGAACAAGAACAAGAACAAAAGCAACAAAATTACGAACAACAGAAACACAAAAAAGCAAAATAACTCCCCAAAACAAAGAAAGGAACCAAACAGGAGGAATAACAACCTCACAGCTTAGGGACAAGCAAAGAAAGGAAAGACGAAAAGAAAACTTAATAATGCCTACAAAAGCTAAGTAAGATCTTGAGCATTCTCACACCAAGAAGCAGCACGAACATGGATACAAGAACGAATGAGCTAAAACATAATAATGGGCTCACGAACCTGACCACCATCCATCCCCCACCTCTATCCTAACATGCTCTTTCAGATTATCCCGCTTACGCAAGATAGCTCGAAAACACCAAGACCGACCAACCAAAGAATCGATCGCCCACAATAACCTACCCTTAAGAATATAAAGCCTTCACCCAAGCAACCCACAACGAACCCAGATTCGCTAGAAGCAACCAAAGAATCTTCATCAAACTCATAATATTCCAAGAAGACCCATCACGGATAGCAAGCCCACCCTCCTCAAACGGAGGACACACCTCAGTCCATGCCACCTTAGAACCTCCTCTACCTTCCTTCTTACCTCTCCAAAGCTAAAAGCTCAGGATTTTATCAACTTCATAATGCACACTCGCAGACAACACAAACACATTAGTCTAGTAAACCTGAAGACTATGAAGCACAAAAAGAACCAGCTGAAATCTATCAACAAACGATAATACTCTAGCAGACTAAGAACGAATCATGCTAGTAATATGCTGAATAAGAGGAGCACAACACTTTGCCGTAACAGCCTAGAAAGTAAAGGAAGCCCAAGATAACGAAAAGGGAGATGCTCAAGGACAAAACCTAAACTATCAGCTAAACGAGAAGCTTCTTCACTATTAACCCCCGCAACAAAAATAGAACTTTTCCCAAGATTAGCAAATAGCCTAGAAAGCTCACCAAACTTTCGAAGAGTTTCGTTGATAAAACTCAGAGAGGACTCATCAACTGCACAAAATATCATGAGATCATTCGCAAAGGTCAGATGAGTTAAACTAACCTTCTGACAATGCTAGTGAAACTAGAAACACTGAGGCGGCCGGTTCAACATACACTAGAAGACCTTCATAACCATAACAAAAAGGAAAGAGGATAAAGGATCACCCTACCACAAACCTGTCCTTCCATGAAAAACCTCCTCCAAAGAACCATTAATGATAATGGAGAACATCAGGAAGGTAACACAATCTCTAAGCCAACTCACAAACCTCAAGGGGGTGCCAATAACCATCAACAAACCGAAAAGAAAGTCCTAGTTGATAGAATCATAAGCTTTTTGTAGATCAACTTTCATAGTACACAGAAGCTTACTAGAGTTAGTATGATAACCACTAACCAACTCCTGACAAAGAAGAATATTATCAATAATACTCCTCTCAGGAGTAAAGGCTAACTGATTATCACTGACAAAAGAAGGTAGCCACATAAAGACTATTAGCCAAAATCTTAGAAATACATTTGTAAATCACATTACAACAAGAAATAGGCTTGAATTCCTCCATATATTTAGCCCCACAACGTTTCGAAATGAGAATAATAGCAGTAGTATTCATACCATGAGTAAGATAACAAGTCCAAAAAAATGCAGAACAACATCACCAAAATCCTCCCCAACCACAGACCAGACACCTTTGAAGAAACCCACAAAAAACCCATAAGGATCATGAGCTTTACCACTATCCATAGAAAATAAGACCCTCTTGACCTTCTCATGCCCAATAGGAACCTGTAATGCTTGACAACACTTCTCAAACCACCTAAACTGAACAATATCCTCAATTCAAGGAGAGAGCTCTCTATAGCCAATATTCTGAGAACCAAACTGTTAAGAAAATAATTGACTGCCATCCGAGTCACTCCATCATGTGTACTCAACTTGGAGCCTTCCGAATCAACCACACAAAGCATAGAATTACAGCTCCAATGAGAATGAATAGATTGATGGAAAAAAAGCAGTGTTCTGATCGCCTAACTTCAGCCACCGAATCCTGGACTTCTGACGCATAGATGTTTCCTCCAGTCTAACAATTGTCCAAAAAGCCTTAGTGGCAAATCCTGTTGATGACTCAGAACATCAGACATAGGATTTCATTCAACCTCACTCTAAGCTCTATCCATGGACTCTTTAGCAATACGAACCTACTCACTAAGGCTCCTAATGTGCTTACCAAACCCCTGCATAGTGAACCTAAACTGAAGAGAAAACATCAATAAAAGAAGCATCCTCAACCCAATGGTTGAAGAAACGAAAATAAACCACCCTCTGTTTCTGCTGAAAATTGGGATAAAATGAAATAGGTGAATGATCAGAAATGCCTCATAGTAAAAAACTAACTCTCATACTAGGCCATGCAACAAGTCCATCATCATTAACCAGAATACGATCAAGTCGTTTTATCAAACCAGACCTATGAACCTTACTAATCCAAGTGGACCAGTTACCCTACACCATAGGTTCAATTAGATTAGCCTTACAAATAGCCATATCGAATTCCTCCATATCTCCATGAATAGGAGATCCATCAAAAGCTTCAGAATGTAGCTTGATAGCATTAAAGTCATCCATGACAACATTCGGCCCCGTCCATCCAGAAGAGATTTCACCTAAATGACGCCACAACAAACGTCTCTCAACATTTTTAGTAGAGGCATAAACACATAGCACCTCCACATTGTGTGGAAAAATTTCTTAATAACCTACCAAAAAATGTGAAAAAAGCACTTCAAGACCCAAAACAACAACCAAGTATGCAAGTGCAACAAACTCAGTTTAAAAAAAACATAAAAAGTGTTCAAAATGTGCGTAAGGTTTCAAAACGATCTATCAATGCTTAAGTGTAAATTTGTAACTCATAACCTATTAAAAAGTTCAAAAAGTGTGAAAAAAAAGCACTTTAAAACCCAAAATGGAAACTAATTGTATAAGTGTAACAAACTTAGTTTCAAACCAACTTAAAAAAGTGTTTAGAACATGTCTAAGTATCACTTGAATTTTCAAAACGATCTAACAATACTTATAAGTAGAAGTTCGTAACTCGATGTCATAGACATTTTATAGCGTTTTACAAAAGGTCGTGATAGCCCATGTTATTAAAAGACTGGATTATTAATAACGTGTTGGAAAGATTATAAAAACATATTTGTCATAGCGTATTTTTTTTATTGATAACAGTTTTTCAAAGCTATAAAAAGTGCATTTTGATAGCGTTTTGGAAAGGTTATTAAAATAACTTTGTAATAGCGTTTCTTCTATTGATATTATTTATCACAACGTTTTGTTAAAACTATGAAAAACTTTGTATAGCAATTATATATCATAAGTTATTGATTGCTTATAATAGCATTTTTAACAAATATAAATGTTTAGAGCCTTTAGATAAAAGTTACAATAATATAGTATTTTCACATATTTTACCTATAATAAACTTTTTTTAAAAATGAATTTTCAATTCTAAACATCAACATATAAAATTTATCCTAGTTATGAGAAGGAAATTTATTTAGAAGGCTATTGTTCATGTCTCTTACATTTTTAACTAATAAAAAGTCAAATAACAAAAAATGATACTTATAATATAGAAAGAGTTCGTACCATCAAAATGTTATTTTTACAAAAGATTTATATTGTCTGGCACAAAATGCTATTTGTGTTGTCACAAAAGATAATCTCTAATTTATCATTCAACCCAACACAATGATCAACATAAGTAATAGTTACAAAAAGGTAATAAGATATCGTAGACCTTTAGTCCTGTAGTGCCTATACCATCCATTAATTACAAAAAGATAACAGGATATACAAATCTAAATACTTGAAGCTTGTTGTGTCTTGGAAATGACATTCTTGGGACTTTGTGCAATTTTTCTTTTATCAACCTACAAAAATATTATGAACAAAAACTAAATGAAAACCCACCTCTTTTGTCAAGAAAGTAGATTTTCACATGCAAAAAGAAAAGCTTCCGATTAGGAATAGATATGCTATATGGTAAAAGTAAAGTATAAACATCTGTCAGATACTAATTAGAAGAAGAATAAAATAAAACAAAGAATGACATGTTTGAAACTAAAAAATAGCTAATTAAGCAAAATTGGAAACTAAAGAGAAGGAATACGTTGTACAAATTTTATTTTTCTGAGCAAGCTAGAAAAGTAGAGTATCAGCTGCTTCTGAATTATGCTATTTGACTCTACAAGTTGCTTCTAACTCAAGTTCCCTCTCTGTAGCTTCAACTTTAGATTCTTTCTGAGCATCCTATAGCTGACCCATCAACTCCTTTATAGAAGCCATATTATTCTGAAGGCTCTCTTCAATCCTATCTCTTGCCATAAGAAAGGGAAGGTAAAAAACATCCTGCAACTAAATAATAGTAGTCATTTAACCAATGCATTAATCATGTGCCAAATAAGCATTGTTTGGCTCATACCGTCCTACCACCAAATGGAGACTGTGAAGGGTTTGCCTAGGTAGTCCACTAGGAGCATTTAAGAAATCCTGCATGTCAACCCTACAAATCATGGTACAAGCAGAACTGAACGCTCGTTGGCATAGACGTCAAAAGTACAATAAAAGAAAAACTCAATCATACAACAAAAACAAACTTACATATGAGCTTAAGCAACCAAAAAGGTATAGGTCAAGAATTCAAGAAAAATAATCAATTGTGTTTAATAAGGGAGAACAAAATCCAACTTGTACAAATATTCTGGAAATCAAATGAAATAAATGGATTACTACCATCACAAATATCCAGAAGGTTCAAATGTCTACGAATAGACTAATGTCTTCAAACATCCAAAAACTCATATGAAGATATTTAAGTGTAACTGACAAGGGCACAAGCTTGCTCTTTTACACAAGACTTGAATTCCAAATCTTAAAAAACATACACCAGCAAAACTCAAACCACAAGAATTCAAGTATTAATAACCCATGTCATATGATAGATTTGCAAAAGAAATTCAAGGGTTTAAAGTCACATTGCTCCATAACTAATGAAAAATTAACAGGAAAAAACAGGAATGATTTTTCAATCATGAACAAAACCATAACCTTGTTGGAGTAGCTCCCATCGTTTTAATCAAACATGTTGACAGAGACAAATTCTAAGAGAAAATTTATCAAACAGGTTAAAGTCAATAATCCCAAATGCGGTTTAGTAAATAAAGCATTGATTTAGCATAAATAGAGTACTCAATCACCCTCTGATAAAACATACACAAATTAGGAAGGAAAAAGAAAACAAAAGTCCTTACAACAATGCACCCTAATCAACAAAAATACATTTTATAAGACCATTAAAGGTTTCAATAGCCACATAATATAGGTATGAGAGATTGAGGGTCTGTAAAAGGTTCAATCTTTGGCGTCCCTATCCAGGGTCAAAAGTGACATATAGACAATTGACTTTTTAGAGAGGTTTGAGAGGTAATTTATATAACACCTTTGTGAGAGACTCGATTACTAATATGTTCTGTACTAATCTATTTGGCCTCATCTCTTGTAGTAGTTTGGACTCCTTTGGTTGGCTTTTCATTTTCTATGTCCTAGTTTCTTGTGCAGCAATGTACAGTATTAATGTCTTGCCAGGTACTGGAGCTCCTAACACTAGGGAACTAAGCAAATATTTCTTTATGTTATCAAAGGCATTTTGACAAGTCTCATTCTACACATAATTTTCTCATTTTCTCATCAACTTTTGAAAAGGTTGACACCGATCGACCAAATAAGAGATGAACCTTCGGATATAAGTGAATCGTCCTTGGAGACTTCTTAGGTCATGCAAACTCTTTGGCCTTGGCATTTTCTAAATGGCATCATATTTGACTGGCCTATTTCGATCCCTCGGTGCTTTACAATGAAGCCAAGAAACTTTTCTGAAGTCCCACCAAAGGCACACAAAGGGTTCATCCTCAACTGATATTTTCACAAGCATTCGAATACAACTTTTTTTTTAAATATAATATTATTATACAACAACAAGGAGGACCTCAAAGCCTGAGGCCAAGGCACAAGAGCGACAAACGCTCACACACACATGAATAAAGCAAAAAACCAAAAGAAAGAGCATCAATCAAAGCAATAAATTAAGAACAATAACAGCACAAAAGGCAAAGCAACACCACAAAAAGAAGTCATAACCTCTCTAAAAACCAAACAGAAGGAATAAACTCCACAGCCTGGGGACAAGCAAAGAAAGGAAAGATGAAAGGAAACCAACTGAATAAGATATGAGCATTCTCACACCAAGAAGTAGCACGAGCAAGAATACAAGAATAGATGGGCTGAAATAAAACCATAGGCTCACGAGTCTGACCTCCATGGAGATGATGGTTATGCTCACTTCGAATAAAGTAAATCGTAGCACACCAGAGAACATGCCACAACTTCCTCTTTACACCATTTCCAATACCCTGATGACAAATTCAAGACAACTCAATCCTTCAATACCCAGTCCTATGAGAAGAAGCCATAACCTGAAGGACCCTAGACTAAATTTCACACCTAAAAGGACACAAAAAAAATAAATGATCACGAGACTCACAACTCCCCTCACGAAGAATGCAAGACAAAGAAACTGACTTGTCCCACTGACACTTGACCTATCTCTAGTTTCCAATCTGTCTCTGATCACCAACCAAGTGTAAAAGGAATGCTTGAAAATATTCCCCCCACCCTACAATAAACCCGACCAACTAACCCTAACACTATGAAGATGAATAGTATTCCACACACTAGCAATCGAAAAACCATCATTACGACCAGGCATCCAAACCCACCTATCCTCAATACTAGGACACGGACAAACACTTTAAACCCTATGCCAAAGATTAATCAATTCCATAAACACCTGCAGCCACCTCCAATCCCCATCCGAACCAATAAACTCCATCAGTCTAGCATCCTGCCAACTTGCCCATCATAAATCACCCTCTCACTAACGTGCTGAAGGATAGGACCGCCTTGCAACCATGGATCCAACCACACTCTACAATACCGACCATCTCCCACCTCCATCTTAACATGCTCTTTTAGATTATACAGATTACGCAAGATAGCCCGAAGATACCAAGACCGACCAACCCCAACATAAATTTCCCATAACGACCTCCCCTTTAGAATATAAGCCTTAACCCAACCAACCTACAGAGAACCCAAATTTGTCAGCATTAACCAAAGAATCTTCATTGTACTTGCAGTATTCTGAGAAGGCTAATCGCAGATAGAAAGCCCACCCTTATCAAAAGGAAGACACACCTCAGTGTTGGGATTTATGTCCTAAAACTCGTAGATTGTAAATATAATACATTGACCGTTATTAATGAAGTGTTATTATTGTAATAATTGTTATTAATTATAATATTAGTTTTGTCTTAATAACCCAAATCCAATAAACTAACA
>JBBPDI010070325.1:0-17014 GCA_037974545.1 Cucumis variabilis
GAGGGTCTCTTACTGAGTATGTTTATACTCACCCTTTATGTTTAAATTTTTTTCAGGCAAAGATAACAAAGGAGGCATACCGGCGAGAGGCAAGAAGGAGGCGTGATTGTCATAGGAGATGTTTTAAGTTGCTTCCGCTTATGTTTTGTTTTCTTATTTTGTTTTAGTACTTGAGATTGTTTAGAAAATAATGTGGTTTGACTGAGCTCATGAACTGGCGTTTTTCGAGCTTTACTTTGAAACTTTGGTTATTTTAAACAGGGCTCGAACTCAAATTTTAGTTTCTTTGAGAATTTGATTTTTAGTTTAAATTGGAATTTTCATGTAAACTAAGGTCATTGTTTTAAATTAATGACTTTGACTTAGTTAGAAAAGTTGGGTCGTTACACAGCATTTGACTTACCATCTTGATCGCTTATTGTGCAATATGTAAATCACATCATCTTGATAGTGGCCACGGTCAACTCGCATAACATGTAGAGTTAGGCGAGTCTGAAGTGTTGTTTTAAGATTTGTATAGGATTTTCAGTTTAAAGAAAACTCTTGTATTTGTTTTATCTGTCTGTTTTACCAAATATCAATGAAGTCTTGTTATTTCAAAACGTGTTCTTATCTCGAATTGAATTTGGTGTTGTGATTATTCTGCTTACTAAGCGTTCTGTGTGATATCTTGCGGGAAGATTCGTGTTAAATGTCTAGGGGTCATGCCTTCACATGCTTACATGAAGTGATCTTAGAGCGGGAAGTGACTACCATAAATTTGAAATATGTAATAATCGAGTTTTCCAACATTTTTTGTAACCAATTTATGTCAAAATCTTCTTATTTAGATATTTTAGCTTGTAACAATAATCGATAGTTGCCAACATGAGCTCAACTGAACTGGTACCTGTATGTACTTGAGGACAAGAAGTCCTGGTTCAATTTCCTCCATCCCTAGTTGTATTACAATACCTTTAAAAAAAACGATAGTTTATGTAACAATAAACCAATATAATCTAGCATTTTACTTTTATAATAAAATGGGTCTCAACCAATTTATTCATCAACATAAACAGAAAAGAAAATAAATTAAAAGCAAATAGGGAGGACGATTTAGGCTACATATCGATCACTTTGTTTTGTGCACGTATTGAAGTTCGTTGAGCTAAATTTTTCTTGATAAATGGCTGAAGAAAAAAACTTGTGTCAAGACACCAAACAAAGCATAGGACAACTAACATTTGCACCTACTAACAAATTACTAGATTTGTAGTTTGAATTTTTTTTTTTTTGTCTTTATTGTACTAGAAAAGAAAAGGAAAACTATATGCTAAGACAAAATTACTATATGCTAAAGTTTTTGGGTTAGTCATTAGTTTAATGAATATTATGTACAACTATCATGAATGTTTTAAATCTTGGTGAAATGGTTGAAATCTCAATTTAATAGAAATGATGCTTAGGAAATTATTGACTAATAATGATACTCAAGGATATTTTCAAAAGAAATGAGGAAATTTTAATTTTTAAATACTCCTCTTTGAATATATAGATATATTTGAGGTTTGTTTTGAGTATTTTACCAAACTAAATATGGCAAAAGGTTCATCTACACATGATTTTCATTTTTGACACTTCAAAAATGACCTTGGAGAATTTTAAATACATTGTAACTAATTTACTAAAATTGATACCGAATTATTTTAAAAGCTTCATTGTCTTTTCTTTAAAAATTGATGTATGTTTATCAAAATATTATGTTCTTTTTTAGATTTATCTACAAATTAAATACTGCTTTTTTCTTCAAATTTATTATAAATATTGTTATACAAATACATTTTCACTTATCAAATTTTTTCTTTAATAATATTCTAAATAAATCTTGGACACTATGGATTATGCGATGTCACCCTTCAATGTGGGGTGCGTTGTTCAGTCTCACCTATGTATCTTGGCGTCTAGAAGCATATTACTCGTAAAAAAGAGTTAGAAAGATATATAATATCAATTTAAATGAACCCTAGAAACAAACTAAGTATGGTTAAATGTTGCTATTTCACTGTCGTCAACATCATCCCCAATTTCCATCAATCTGTTTGTCAAAGCTTCAATCTTTGGTTTTGTTACCTAATGGATTTATGGGTGAAATAAGAGAAAATTGAAGCAATTGGTTCTGGTTGGAAACTCACTCACTAGTCCAATTGCTCAAAATCTTGCGAGGATCGGAGAAAAATACGGCTAGAGATTAATTTTCACTTTTAGCTCTCTTTATTTTGTCTACTTGGGCCTCATTTTTCTATTTGCCCACACTAGCAAGTAAACAAAATCCCCTCTTTTTTTCTTCGTTTACAACTAAAAAAAAAAAAAAAAGTAGATTAAATTTCTTGTTCTTTGTGTACAGAAATTATATGTTGGAGGAACAAAAAGAAGATTTAGACGTCGTTTTGAAACCAGCGAGAAAGTAACTATTTGACATTGATGCTCGAAGAAGGAATGTTGTTTTCAGCATTTTGACAAACGCTCCTTTTTGTTCAAGATGCAATTAGCGAGAAAGTAACTTTCTCCATTTTTCTTTCTAAACTGGAGAAAATTCTAACAGAAGCCGTGAGCAAATTAACAGATTACTTCCTTATGCTAAAATGGCTATTTGGATAATGTTTGAGTCATATATTGACTTTCATTCTTTTCATTTTTTTTTTTCTTTCGAATAGGTATATTTAGCTACTTTTCAATATATTGCATTTGTGAGACTTAGACTCGAGGACTGATAGTCATATGTTTATATTTTGAATGTGGGCAAATACAAGTTATTTTTGGTATTGTTATCCATCGGATTAAAATTGTTTGCCTGATTTTGATTGAGTTCATTATTTTTTTAGTAAATGTATTTATTAGGTTAATTTATCTCTCATTTTCATATTATTAATTTCTTCATATTATTACTTCTATGTCATTTTCCATTTGTTCTTGTTTGTGATTTTTTCGTTTCTTCTTCTAGAATTTTTTTCTTTATTGATTTTTCACTTCTTTCTTTTTGACATTTTCAAATTCTCACTTGGTACACGATCTTCAACGAAAATCGTTTATATCTTGGTACATGATTGTATGCAAAATCTAAACGATATTGGTACACAATTTTCTACTAAATATAAATGATCTTGGTATATGATCGTGAACCAAGATCATTTAGATTTTGTACACGATTGTTTAGCTCTTGGTACACGATCGTGTACCAATATCTAAACAATCTTGGTTGATGATCGTTTAGACGAAGAATTACATGAATATGTGACTGGTGTTGATACTACATACACAATCGTATCATGCCCTACACGATTGTGTATCATTTCCTACATGATTGCGTATGATGATCATTTAGAAAAAAAAATTACACGCGCGCGTGTGGTCGATTAATCGGGTGTTGACTGGGACATATTTTATATTTTCTATTGTGGGCTTGTGGGCTTTTTCTGTTTCCAAAATTGTTCTATAAAGTGTAAAAAAAAATTCTGGTTTGTTATATTTTTTTTAGAAAAACCTCTTTTTATTAATTGATTTAATTATTTTTTTAATACAATGTATTTTGTGGAGACTGATAGTCATCTCACTTAGAGTAATTTCATGTTTTGAAAATATTATATTTTGCCTTAGTTAAAATATAAGTGTTTTCTAAAAAATAGAACAATTTTAGAAAAAGAAAAAAGCTCACAAACCCACAATGTGAAATAACAAAAATAACTCGTGATTAATCGATCACATACACGTGAAAAAACGATTTTGTACTCAATCTAAACAATCTTGTACTCTTGTACTAAGTCTAAACGATCATGTATACCCTTATACCTAGTCTAAACGACCTTGTATCCAATATAAACGATCTTGTATCCAATATCCAGTCTAAATGATCTTGTAGAAAATCTAAACGATCTTGTACCCAGTCTAAACAATCTTGTACCAAATCTAAATGATCTATTAGTGATAGTGGTCTATTTAGATCTGAGATAGACAATTGATGTTTATATATTGGTACACGACTGTTTAGATATTGTACCAATATCATATAGATCTTGTACCAAGAAGAAAAAGAGAAGATGAGAGATGAAGAAGAAAGAAATTTTAGAAGAGAAAATGAAGATATCACGAATAAGATGACGTAGGAATATGGAAAAGGAGAAGTAATAATATGTCACACCCCGATCAAGGTTTTCCTTTGTAACCTAAATAGTGGCATGTTAAAACACTTTTGAAAACAACATTTTCCAAACTTACTTCTATCGAACACATATTAAGAAATTCTACGAAAATATCAACATCTCCCCTAAAATTTAGTGTAGCCAAACTTGAAAAGAGGAGAAATTTTCACTTCTATAATATATGCAGTCTTCAAACACGAAAATCACAACAAGTGTGTCCAACCACTCACTCATCTAGACTATTCCAGAGTTTCAAGCAAAGTTCATATCCACTAGATATTTACAAAATAATTACCGTCCAAATGAGAATCTCTCAAAACACACACAAATAGTGGGACTCTCGCTACTTATAACTGAAGGGATAAAAGCCCTAGACAACAGAAGATTTTATAGAACCATTCCTCAATTTAATTTGGGAATCATAAAATACCAATACATTGAAACAATTTTTATAGAAAGCAAAACCATAGGTTTGATTAATTAAGAAAAACTATTTTTCTCTACATATTTATAACTCCATTTTCTTTAGGGAGTAGAAGAGAATCATGAGATTCTATTAATTAAAAAATATTAAATTAACATAAATTTTAAATCTACTAATTAATTAATTAATCAATTGATAATTAATTAAATCTTATTTAATTAATATTTCATTTAAATCATATTTAATGAATATCTCTAAAATATTCTACAATCTTTAATTTAATTAAATCAAACTAAAGTAAATCAAATTAAAGTAAACTATTAATTAATTCTCTAATTAATTAATAACAAGATTAAATATCATATATTTAATTTATGTAATAAAGTTAGATTAAAATATAAACTTTATATTACAATGTATCAACATACATTATACTCATTTTCAAAATAAATTTGAACATTGCAAATTACAACCAATATAAATAAATCTCATTACCCTTTACGAGCTACGACCTAATGGACCTACAAATCAAAAGCTACAACAATATGAGATTAATTAGCTAAATTCATTAACCACATTAATCAATATTTGTTAACTGTGTAAACACTCCACCAAAGACCAATAACAGTAAGTTAGTCCTTCACAAGTGTTCGTAACACTAGTTGGGTTAAATTACCATTTTACCCTCGGGTTACCTCTAGTCCTTAAATACTAATGCTCCTCTAATGAACAACATGTTTATAGTCCAACTAATAAAAATAAACCCCTATCGTGCAATAGAGAGGGTAGAGTCGTTTGTTCAAGTCCCACAGATACCATTTAAGGGAACACTCATCTACTTATCCCAAAGTAAGAAAGGAGTGAATTTCATCTTGTATAATTATGTTTCCAGCTCTCCACTTGGTCTTGTCTCTAAAATGATAAGCATATTGAGTTGCCAATCTAACCACTCTCACCCGTATAAATCAAAGGATAATTCCTCATAAACAGGAGTTCATAATACACTCAAAATTAAGACTATGTTACCTAGGTCATCCTAATAAAATAGAAACCTAACTAGTTAGCGGCGTTGCATCTAATGGTTAGTGTTTTGTGGTTCGATCTTATACAAACTCATTGTATATGATACACTCATTCAGATGTCACCTACATGAACGCGTTAGATCCTTGCTTTTGTATCAAATACAAAGTGAGTCGTATCCATAATGTTACTGGGATAAGGTATCCAACGTTTTCTCTATACTACAGACACTTTAAGTTTATCTTGAACATCGATCCCTGAATGTTTCTACATACTGTTCAAAATCCAGTAAATAGCTTTGGATGTTAATTTATTGGATTTGAGTTATTAAGAAAAAAACTAATAATATAATCAATAACATTTATTGAAATTACAATAATAACATTTTATTAATAATGGTCAATGGATTATATTTACAATCTACGAGTTTTAGGACATAAATCTCAACACTAACTACCCCATGAAGGAATATGAAACTTAGTATATACATACAAAGAGAATTAAAGTCTACAATCAGTGACGGGTAACCAACCAAAGTTTGGTCCTTGACTGCTACCTGAGGGAAGAAAACATTGAAAATGTGAGCTAAAACTCAGTGAGTGGCAACTTTTTAAAAGTAAAAGATCATAAAACATGTCCTACAACTATTTAAATATGACGTCAATAATGAAATAATAATTTAAAATTTTAAAATCATACATTACCATAAACTGCAAGTCAAGCCAACAAACCTGTATTTAATCCAACTATGGCAAGGCGCCTAAATATACGGCCAAGAATGGCTCATACATGATCAAGAAATCATGCGGTCAAACTTAGCTTACACATATTGTGTACCCGCCACGATAGCAACCTCCACTGATCCAACCATGGTAAAATACTAAATACATGGCTAGAATAGCTCACATGTGATCCTTATCCACAAGAAAACACGTGGCCAAACTGAGCTCACGCAAACTTAGCATGTACTACTAACAACCTCCATCCAATACAACCATGATAGCATACTAAATACACAGCCAAGAATAAATCACACGTGATTCAAATCCACAAGGAAACACGCGGCCAAACTAAGCTCGTGCATACTTAACACCTACCACAGTAGCAACCTCTATACCGACTCTTATGTGCACATAGATCCACCTACTATAGGTTCAATGAGGCCCAAAGCCAAATTACAATTCACCATTGATAACATTTAGAAATATAAATTATTGTAGCCTTGTAAGTAAAATAATGTAGCCTTATAGCATAAATAAGGAATAAAAAAAAAAAGTAGGTGATTTGGTTATATCGTGAAATGAATGATGCAAAAGAACTTTATCCCTATCACCATTCTTAAGTGTTGTTATTGCAAGATTTTAGGTGAAATTAGTGAAGCTCGGTGATACCACATCCACGCGAGAGAATCCGTTCAACCTATATTCGACAAAAAGAAATACAAGCTAGGCAACTAAGTTGTTAGTAGAGAAAAAAATGTTTGGTAGGAAACTTTGAGAAAGGACAAGAAGACATCTGCGGCGCGCCACTGCAACTTTTAAGAATCTTTAATACGTGTTGTCATACCCCAAATTGCGAGTAACTTCAACCACTTAACATTTCTCGTGAATAACCTTATCAGGTGGTTATATTTTTACTATAAGAAATCTTCCACGTGAACTAACAAACTTTTATTTGCATAGAACTCTTATCATGAACTTAAACTCCAAGGCTTCCTCGCAGACTTCTTCTCCACGAAACAATTGGTTCTTCTCGCAAAGAGCACCAACAACTCCTATTCTAACACTCAAAACTTTCACTTCTTAACTTACACGAAGACTTTTTCTCTTCTTATCGCACAACTTTTTTCGTGAACTACCCACTAAATCGCAAAAATGTATACTTAACTATAAAAGATTTTATCTCCTAATCCTTTCTGCGGATTTATTTAAACGCCAACTTTTTAATACTTAGTCGAATTTTACTTCCTTACCCAAATTAGAAATGGGTCTCACAATTCTTCCCCATTATTGTCTTACTGTTTAAATTTTGAGGACGAAATTTCTTAATAAGGAAAGAATTGTGAGACCCATTTCTAATTTGGGTAAGGAAGTACAACCTTATAACATCAAAATTACAGCTTCCTTGTTCTTCTGACTTCCTTCTTCTCCTTTCTCGCCTAAGTGAGAGCTTGATCTTTTTAAGCCTAAACTCTTTTTCACTTGTAGAGCTGTGTCCACCATCTCTGTGTAGTCACTCCTTATCAAAATCGGGACAATATGTGTCCTGATCTCCTCCCACAAGGCGTTTACAAAATGCCTAGTTCTTTCTCCCTCATCTACGATTAATGTTAAGGCATATTTCACAAATTTTGTGAATTTCCTCTCATATTCAACAACCAAGTGTTTTTTTTTTTCCAAATAGAGAAACCCATCTCTTTTTTCTTCTATATACTCCACTAGAAAACATTTGCCATTAATTATTTCCTTAAATTCTTCCCAATTCACCTTTTCTCACCTACTTTCCTCCAAGATCCACCAGTCTTCAGCCTTTTCTTGTAATAAAAATGTAGCTACATCCATCCGTCTTTCATCCAAACACTGCATAATGAGGAAGCACTTATCCAATGTCTGTATCCATTTTTTCGTTTCTTCCAGTTTAGTTGTTCCAACAAACTCAGTGGCTCCTAACACTTTCAACCCTTTCTATTCAAAAATTTCCTTCCAGTTGTGGCAATAAAACGACAGGGTTTACAGAATAAGCTTATGAATTCATTGTTGTTCCAAATCATCCAACAAATACTCAACTTTTAGCTCATTCAACCTGAATTTATTTTTGCTTTCTCGAAGAACGTATCACTCTGATACCAAATTATCACACCTCAAACCACGAATAACTTTAACCACTTAACATTTCTCGCAAATAACCTTATCATGTGGTTATATTTTTACTATAAGAAACCTTCCACGTGAACTAACAAACTTTTGTTTGCATAGAACTCTTACCACGAACTTGAACTCCAAGGTTTCCTTGCAGACTTCTTCTCTGCGAAACAGTTGGCTCTTCTCGCGAAGACCATCCAAAACTCCTATTCCAACATTCAAAACTTTTACTTTCAACTTACGGGAAGACTTTTTCTCTTCTTATTGCACAACTTCTTTCGCGAACTACCCACTTAATCGCAAAAACATATATGTACCATAAAAGATTTTATCGCTTAATCCTTTCCGTGGATTTATTCAAACACCAACTTCTTAATACTTAGCCGAATTTTACTTCCGTACCCAAATTTGAAATGAGCCTAACATGTGTGACATTTGGTCAACATCAACTTTCACTTTTAAATAGAGCTTTCCACTACAAAATAGGTGTATACAGTTTGGCTGAAAAGCAAATTCTTAGATCATCCATATTCTCTCTTTTCTTGAGTTTTAGGTGAGAGCTTAGAATAAAAAAAAAAATCAGAGAGAATCATCACCTTCATCTTCCCCCTTATCAATAGGCAAAAATCAGAGCCATGAAGTGTGAGATATCATGCTCTGCAGTGTACCAATAATTTTAATATAAATCAAATTCACATTAAATTAATATTTGAGATCATTCAAATATTTTATCTATAAATTAATTTTGAATCATATCCAAAATTAAATTTATATAATAAAGTTCTATAAACTTTATATTATAATATATCACTATACATTAAACTAATTTCCAAAGTAAATTTGAACATTTCAAATTACAATCAATATAAATAAATCTCATTACCCTTTACAAGCTAGGAAGAGGATCTAATGGACCTACAGATCAAAAGCTACAACGATCTGAGATTAATTGGCTAAACTCATTTACCACATTAATCAATATACGTTAATTGTGTGTACACTCTACTAAAGACTCACAGCTGAACTCTTCTCACTGTAGATATATTTTTTTGTCCACAGATATAGACCAATAACAATAAGTTTGTCCTTCACGAGTTTTCATAACACCAGCTGGGTCAAATTACCATTTTACCCCTAGGTTACCTATAATTCTTAAATACCAATGCTCCTCTAATGGATAATCTGTTTATGGTCCTAGCAATAAATAGAAACCTCTCTCATGCCATAGAGAGGGTAGGGTCCTTGTTCAAGACCTGGAGACACTATGGAACACTCATCTACTTACCCTAAAGTAGGAAAGGAGTGAATTCTATCTTATGTAATTATATTTCCAGCTCTCCACTCGGTTTTGTCCCCAAAATGATAAGCTTATTGAGTCGACGATCTGACCACTCTCACCCGTACAAATTAAAAGATAATTTTTTATGAATAGGAGTTCATAATACACTCAGGATTAAAACGAAGTTTGTAACGACCCAACTTTTTTAACTAAATCGAAGTCTTATTAGTTTAAAACAATGACCTTAGTTTACACAAAACACCAAATTAAGTTAAAATTCAAACTCTCAAAGAAAACAAAGTTTAAGTTCGAGCCCTGTTTAAAATAACCAAAATTTCAAAATAAAACTTGTAAAACATCAGTTCATGAACTCAGTTAAACCACAAAATTTTCTAAACAATCTCAAGTACTAAAATAAAATGAGAAAAACAAAACATTAAGCGGAAGCAATCGACGACATCACCTATGACAATCACACCTCCTTCTTGCCTCTTGTCGTTCCGCCTCCCTTGTTACCTTTGCCTAAAAAAGTTAAACATAAAAGGGTGAGTATAAACATACCCAGTAAGAGACCTTCTACTGGTCCCGTTAGGGAAAAAATAAAATATTAACTTCATAATGGAGTACCTTGCATAGTCACAGTCTTGTGATCCTGTAGGATACACATAATCAGTCTAATGTTCGAAGGACGCTTAAATCAATCTAGTGTTCTGTAGAAACACATATAAGTCTAATGATCCCGTAGGATGCACTAAAAGGTGGTGATCCCGTAGGACACCTGCAAGGTAAATACACAATAGGAACTAATAATTTTCCCCTCAGTCCATTCTAACATATTAACAATCATTCATAGTACAATCAAATGAACTCATCACATATACTCTTCACTTAACCCCTAACAGTCATCTTACACTAATTTAGTCCAAGGTCAGTCAGACACATACCAATACATCAATCAACCATTAAATCATCATAGCATTCCCTCAGTCCACAAGAACACGACCACTTAATATATCGTATATTCCGTCTAAACAACAACCACCCGTTTAAAACCTACACCCTATATAAGAAAAATCTACTAGTTTCAATCAGTCACAACATGCACTTAATATCAAATCCACATCAATCTATACATAAATATATATATTCTTCCCAGTCGAACACAACATACAATAAACATTAAGTCTTCAACTAAAAGTATATATCACAATCGTCATCCCCACTCAGTTCAGATATAATAATACAGTCAAATATAACTCAAAGCTATAGATGAGTCCAGTAGAAAGTCCTTTACCTTAACGTTAGGGAAGTTCCTTAATCAGCTAAAGTCCACGCAACAATCCTAAGCATAACAATAAGAAATTCGATTACTTTCACAAACTTTCTCTCATTTAAGTTCCTCAATGAAACTCATACACTTACCCAAGGTATTGGCGATCCGAACTTCAACAATCTACAATTTGGTTGTGAATTCGAAGGACCCAACTTTACTTTCAAAACCTTCAAAAGTCCATTAACAATTAACTAATTATTCCAACCATAACACTTGGACTAATTTGAAACAACCAAACCCAACTTAAATTTCCATCCATAAAACTTCAACTATTCACAATAAGAAAATTAGAGACAGTAGCTATCGAACCTAACGAAGGGATTGTGCAAATGAAATGGAGTGCAAGCCGACTTGAAGGAGCTGCGCATGGCTGGTGTGGGCTCGAAGCTACGCGTAGATCTACCGAAAAAAGGACAACCTGCCGACAAGGCTATCGAAGAAGGGGATTTACAACGATGATGATGGCCGGATCTACACCTATGGCTCGGGTGGACAGAAAAAGAAAAGATTGGAGAAGGGGGGTAGTGTGGCTGGGTCTTCGCGAACAGAGACCGGTGTGGGGTGGATTCCGACTTCGTCGTCAATCGATGGAGCTTGGAGGTGAATGGAAAATGGAGGAGGAAGAGAGGGTTGCGGCAGCCGACGGAGAGGTTAGGGCAGAAGAGAAGAAAACAGGAAGGGGATGGGGGGGCGTGTGTCGCGCGAGAGGATGAAGGAAAAGAAATTTCTAAATTTCTTTTTTTTTCTTTTATTTTTTTCAAAAAAGAATATAATAATAATAATTAAAATTATTATTATTATTATATCTTTTCAATTCCTTATTCGTTTTTCTTTCCCCAACAACTCTACTAAACAATAACACCCCTAGAACTTAAAATCTTTTAAATAAAGATAATTTGATAGAAACAAAATCAAATCAAATCAAATACATTACCTTAAAATTTCGGGGTGTTACAAAGTTACCTAGGTCATCCTAGTGAAATTGAAACCTAACTAGCTTACGGAGTTACATCTAGTGGTTACTATTTTGCAGTCCAGTCTTATGCAGTCTCATTGCATAAGATACCCTCACTCGCATGTCAACTACACAAACACGTTGGATCATTGCATTTGTATTAAATACAAAGTGAGCCATATCCATAATATTACCAGGATAAGGAACCCATCCTTATTCCTATACTATAGAGCCTTTAAACTAATCTTGAACATTGATCCCTGTATGTCTCTATATACTATTCAAGACTCATTAAACAACTTAGGATGTTAGTTTATCGAGTTTGGGTTATTAATAATACTTTATTAATAACGGTCAATGGATTATATTTACAATCTACGCGTTTTAGAACATAAATCCCAACAAACACTTAAGATCATAGCACTTAAATACATTGTAAGTTTGTGGAATAAACCAACCATCCATGTCCTCACCTAAGCTCAGGTACTCAAATCTTCGATCACGACCTCTTTTAGCCTCGAAATCCTCTGACAACAATAAGTGGCGCTACAAAAACACATTTAGGTAGCCTTTATGGAAATCACCTTCTTGTTCATCATAAACATTCGTTATTCATATTTTAAAACCAAGCACAATTAGAAACTTGAAACACGTTTTTATAAAATTCAAGTCATACACATTATTCTTGAAATCATGGTCATGATGAACACATTGTTTAAACATAGATGAAAACGTAGGCATAAACAAGTTAAAATCATGGTAATTTCCAAGCGATATCATAAAATAACATATGTATATGTACAAAGAAAGTTTAAAAATGAGCCACTCACAATTAATGACTTGATTCCCTGAGATTATACGCTCTTTTCCCACTTCAATTTGGCTTGCAGAAAATATTAAGGTCTATAACTTATCTTCTCAAAGCAAGACGACACCAAAAAAAATCTCCAACACACTTTATAAGGTTAACTCAAACTAATTTATGTTTAGTCCTTCAATTCTCAATTCCCCTTACATTAGACTAGACTTTTCACCCACAAACCCTTAGACTTGAAATATAGATACTTAACCCAATAAGCATCCAATTTAGTTCAAGCTCAATGAGTCTTTTAGGTGGATACACTTTTTTATCCTTAAACTCTTAACGCCATTGTGCCAAGAAGCCCAATTTCGAGCTCCCTAATGGTTGGACACATTAGCCAAAATCATCCAAAAACCCAAAACTAACAACGAAACATGATGCATATTGTGAAAATCAAGTCAAAATCAAATGGATAGTCGAAAATCTTTAGGGAATCCAACTAAGACAAATAAAATCTACCCCAAATCTTAGATTTGTCGAGAGAGAGTTGCAAAAGAAGCGACAATTTGGCTTGTGAAATGACGACAAAAGATGGTTAGGTGTTGGACAACTCTACTAACAACAAATCCTTGGAGGAACTCAGACGGAACGAGATTGATCGAGGCCAACAACTTCAAATTTTACTAAACTATGAAGGGTTCAAATTGGGAGTAGTCATCGTTCAACAAGTTAAATGGCGCAACAATGGCTAGGTTGGCATCAGCGAGTCATACCGTGACTGGAGTGCATCGTGGCTGATGCACAAAAGAGAGACGTAAGAGCGTTGGTTAGGTTACGTCGGCATGCTCATCGTCCGATGAGTCGAGCGATGCACGTGAACGACTAGGTGATGGCGTCGGCTGGAGGAGTGAAAGAGACAGGTGAGGCAACATGGTCGGCGTGCTCTAGAAGAATGGGGAAGGAGAGCAAGAGAAAAAAATAAAAATATCCTTCTTTTCTTTTATTTTCTTTAACTTTAATAATAAAAAAGGTTTTCAAAAAAAGACCATTATGCCCCTCACTCCATAATTAAACTTACTTTTTGCCCTTATCTTCATTCTTTTTAAAGACTTAAAAAAAATCAAAATCTTATTCCAAACTAAAGCTGTTTTGATTTTCTTATTAAAACAATTTAATCTTAAAGAACTGATGAACGAATTTAAACTGGTTTTTCACAACATAGAAAATATTGATATGAATAAAATGAGAATGGAACGAAGGCTTACACAATATAAAGATGAGAAGAATAAATCGCAAAAAAGAAGAAAAAGAAGTGAAGTGAAGAATGGTCCCGCAATATTTAGAACCAATAAGGGACAAGGATGAAATTTATAAAAAACAATGGTGGCTTCATGGACTTTAATTTTTTGTACATGAGTCGTAAATATTTTTGAGTTTTGTTACATTTATGTAAATTAACTTAAAAAATACAGTTAACAGAATGGTTCACATTCTTATTTTAGTTTTTAGTTTTTTTTACATTATTAAAATTTTATAGGATTTAAAAATATTGAATTTTTAATTAGTACTAAATGTTGGTTGTTATGATTTGAATTTTAGATTATTTGATTTAAGGATATTTTTGTCAAATTTTAATTTGTAAATAATAATTATGAAAGGTTAATTTGTTGTTGAATATTGTGGATGATTTGTCACTTTTCTTTCTTCTTCTTTGCTATTTATTCCTTTTCTCTTTCCAAATTTTATTTTATCTCATTTTCTAGATTTTCTTTCTTTTATTTTTAAATGATTTATTTTTTTTGTTTAAATTTCATATTTAATTTTCATCGTTTTCAGCAGGATTCTTTGAAGCTTCTTCATCTTCCTCATATTCAAGAATATCAAGATCATTTAAATATCATTTTGACAGGATCTAAACAATCATTTATCATTGTCAACACAATTGTTTAAATTTGAAACACTTTTTCCACTTTTTAAAAAGAGCAACATGATAGTATTGATATGATCAAATCGATCACTTACCATAGTCAACACGGTCATTTATATTTGAAGCCCTTTTTCCATCTTTTAAAAAGAACTACACTATCGTGTTGATATGATTTAAACCATCACTTACCATAGTCAACACGATTGTTTAGCATGATCAACATGGTCACTTGGATTTGAAGCTCTTTTCGCATCGTTAAAAAGAATTGCACGATTGTCTAGGTATGATCTAAACAATCACATACCATAGTTAACACGATCGCTTAACATGGTCAACACGATCATTGAAAGTTGAAGTTGCCTTTTGGCATCGTTAAAAAGAACTACACGATCATGTATCATGTCATAAATGATCGTAGATCATTCGTTTAGATTGTAGTATATGATCGTTTGAAAGAATATTACTCACACACACGTGTAGCCGATTAATCACGTGTTGATTAAAGTATTTTTTTGTATTTCTTATTGTTGGCTTGTGGGCTTTTTTCGTTTTCAAAATTGTTCTATAAATTGTAAATATTTTACTAGTTATATTTTTTAAAACAATTCATTCTGAAATTTATTTTGTGGTTCGTCTGATTTTAAAATGTTTTTGTTATCCTTTAAGTGAAACATTTCATTTTGCAGCCCTATTCCAAACTTAAAATAGAAGCGTCCACCATATTGGCCCTTGGTTTTCATCCTTTTAGGCCCAAGAAGTTCTTGAATGCATCCAGCATATCTAGTGCACACTGCACACCAAATAGGCTTTACACTTCTGAAAAGCATAAACCACGAAATTGGATTGGAGTAGCACTAATTACATTTTCATTTACAAAAATGGGGTTTCTACCCTAATAACCATTTTCTTATAAAATTTCCAAACTTGAAATTTTATAAGAAAAATAGCAAACATGCTCCATTCCATATGTCTTGGATTTTGATTAACCCGAAAATATACTAACTAATTTTGTCATATGCAATTATTTTAGCAAAAATATTGAATTTCTACATGTTTTGATTTTTTTTTTTTTTTAAATAACCATTGTGAAGGAGCTAGGGCCTAGCTTCCCAAATCCACAATATATGGGTTGTGGTGGTATGAACCACATTAGTTAAGACTTCTTGAAACCACCTATAAAGAATTCTTTTTTGTAAAGTTTGGAACCTTTTCGTCCCTTAAAGATGTATCATTGTGTAGCATGACATCAACCAAAAAGCATGTCAAATCTTTTTTTTTTTTTTTTTCTCCTGCCTATGAGGTCTCTTCAATATCACTACATACGTTTAGCATAGATCAAGCACAATAAATTGGCTCAGTTATCCAAATTTTCAATTATTTTTAAGTTTAATGTATTTGCGAACTTAGTCTAATGACTAATTGCATTCTTTCTAGAAAAATATATACAGTATAGTGTAGGTCATGTAGATATCCCATTGGTAGCTCACCAAATAACTTTTAAAAAACTCAAATTAATTATTTTTCCTTTGTTTTTTCTCCTGAATATCTCTCATGTTTTGAATGTCAAAATCAAATGCACTTTTTATTTCATATGAACTTGTTGAATAGAAAATTTTGAGACCAGCCATAAATTATTTGTTTGGTTTCGATTTTCATATGAACTTGTTGAATAGAAAATTTTGAGACCAGCCATAAATTATCATATCATTTATTTAATTAATGATAAAAAGTACAAATAATTGAATTTAAAATTAATTAAAAAATTGATATGTTTCCCAAATTCAAATTGAAAACATAAATTGGTCAATTCTGATAATGTCACATGTTTTCATTATAACCGTTGGATCAAGTGAATTATTTTGGTTCAATTAAGTATTATTTACTTGGGCTAAGTTCAATTGAGCCTAAAAATAAGCTTAATTTAGCACAAAGTAGGTAAATATGACCCACATCCATGTTCTTGATGTTGGCTTTTTGGCCCTAATCTCAAATTAATTTATTTTAATTAATTAATTAATGTTTAATGATAACAAATCTAATTTTTTTATTGATAATTTTATTATTTTGAATAGTCCATAACGTAGAGCTTGGAAAAATCATTCTAACGCCTCTTGAATCACCCAAATTGAAGCTAAAACAAAGAAGATATTGCTAAAAGATGCTTAACGGAAAAATACCCGAGATAGTGACGTGGCGGCCAAGTATTCAATTTGAACCAATTAGAGAAAGTCACTTGG
>JBBPDI010070330.1:0-17008 GCA_037974545.1 Cucumis variabilis
AGTTATTTGTTGTCATCAAATAATTATTAATGACATTTATTTGTTGTCATGAAAACACATATTGTGACAGTTTTTTTAGAACTGTCATAGATGGACTTTTCACGACTGTTGATACTATGACTCTAAATAACTGTCACGGATTTTTTTGCGACAAAAAATAACTGTCGTCGTAGGAGTTTTTTGTTGTAGTGAAGAAATAAAGAAATGGGCTTTGGAGTTTTGGGATCCATATCCTAACACACAATTGCATAGGAGAAGGATTGGGAGAAATTAGTGTGTTGATCCTTTAATGCCTTGAGATTTTGAAGATTAAATGAATGTCTTTAATTCCTTGACGATGAGATGCGATCTCTTTGTTAATTTTAGATAATATTGGGGCATTGCTTTAGTTCAGAATTACTTTGTTCACTTGTATCTCACAAACAAAATTGTGAGTAAAACAATTTTCAAATTTTAAACCATAATCAAAATGCAACTTGGTTTTTTATTTTAGTTTTTTTAAGATCAAAACTCTTTTTTTTACCATGATTTAGGTCTTCGATTTTGATCATTTAAAACTGACCTTTTAAACATTAGTTCTATCCATAATTAAGTAAAAAAATTTCAAGAACACATCATCCAACATACAAATATATAAGATTACTCAAAGTCAAACATACCTGGTCATAACAAAAAAATGCTTGTAGGTTATTTATTTATCCAAGCGTAACCATAATAGAGAATGTGGGAGGAAAACAAACATATATATCAAAATGATAAAACTAGAATGGAAATTGTTATAATTGATACATCTTTTGGGAAATGTTGAGTGTTTGAAGATGTCCGCATAGTAAAGTTGTTCGGATGCACTCTCTAACTCGATTATGTATCCATCTTCAAAACTACCCCCCTACAAGAAAAATCAGCTTCTATGACAGTTCAATGCAATCCAAATTAAAAAAGAAAAAAAACTGTCGTAAACTGTCAAAAATATGTGTTTTTGGCGAGAAAAAATGATTCTACCTTTCTATGACAGTCATTTGATGTCATAAAATTTAAAAACATTTAATAGTTTATTTATTTAAATTTATTAAAATAAAACTTAATTTTATATCCCAAAAATACGAAACTCACATGCCCTTCTCTAAATCGTCTTCCTCTCCAACCCGCACTCCGCCGACTAAATATGTAAAGACGTCAAAGGAGAAGTGCAAATAATGATGTGATCTTCAATTTCTATTGATATAATTTTCTCAATAAATAAGTTTTGATACAAAAACAGAAAATCAAAAGAAGAAATGTGAAAGGAAGAAGAAGAATCAGAAAAAACAACAAAACTTAACCTTAGAAAATGTCTCCAACCGCGTTTGGATGTGAATGAACTTACAAATTCCTGTACTACCAAATCATCCATCCAATAAACAATTGTGCCTTTCTTTGATCAACAACAGGTATGTATACCATAAAACTCAGCTCTTTTACCCTCTATTTTTAGCTTTAATAAATAAATTTGTTTTGAAAGTTAAAGGGACATCAACAACAGGACTTTGCAAAGATACGTCCCTTTAAAATATGTCCCTTCGGGGACATCCGATGGATACGTTTGAAGTTGGGTTTGAGAGTTAAATGATTTGCAATTATTGAACATTTGTTCTTGTAAGTTGGTTTTGGGATGAAGTACTTTAATTCTTTTGTTACTAGTTTGCTTGTTTTTGTCCATCAAAAGTATCAAAGGTAGAGGAGTTCCTTGAAGTTGTATAGTCTCAAGTTGTATAGTTTCACCTTCAATCTCCTTGTTGGGATCACATTGAGTTACAAGATCATCAGCCATATGTTTATGAGCATAGAAAGCTTATCTATCTTCCGATGCATGTTAATATCATTCTTGTACCAAGATTTTTAATATCTTTCGACTCATGTAGTATTTTTTTATGTGAGATCTTAAGACCCATATATCCAAACAGCTTTAACTCTCCTCTTTCATGGTTTTAAAACAAAAACGAAAAACCAAATAGTTACCAATAAGAAGTATTTTGTTGATGTAATGTTTATATTGAAAGAACGATTGATATCCCAAACAGATGTACCTATGTTTTTTATAAATGATATGTTCTTATTCTCAAAGAGTTAATATTGGTTTCTATTGTAGTTCAAAACTCTCAATACAAAGTTTTGGATTTTCTTTGACATTTGTTGTATGCTAATTGTAGTTCAAAACTCTGTATTGTAGTAAAACAAAATTTGTTACCCCTTTTTTTTATTAGTCTTCCTCTTTGATATTGACATTGGTTTAATGTCCTCCAATCGAACACTTATTTATAGTTTTCCTTAATGAGTATGGAAGTTGAAAATTATTGTGTTCGTGATACTTATTTAGTGGTATTTGGATTGAAGAGAGTGGTTACCTTCAATAACTTCATTTGCTTGTCATGACTAGGGACCTCAAACATTACATGGGATGATAATCATTGATAGGAATGTAATCCATTTGTCTTTTTTTTTTTTTTTTTTTTTCTTTTAGAAAAAAGGTATGCAGCCCGTCTTTAATAGATAGGGTAGCGTTCCAACTATAGTTAATGAAGTAAGCTCCCTCTTCTCCCTCTTTTCCTCTTTCTTTTGACTTAAAAATTCAAAACCCCTTTTTGAAATGGACTTATAAATGAGCTCTTAAGCCACACCCTATACTGCTTCTGGGGTAGCTTCTATGTTTTCTTTCCTCTTCCCATGTATATTATTGTGTCTTCTAGTGACTATATTTCTACATCTAGTCTATAGATCATTTTTATGGATGGGGCCTAATTAGGATTATAATTAAAAGTTCTTTTACTTATATGGTATAACTGTAATCAGGAACAATTTATAGATTTAGGACACTACATGTTAGACTACTAATAGCAATAATGTTCATTCTTCCGGATAAATATATCTTTTGATTTGTAGGTAAAGTGGGCATTTTCAATTATGATTTTTGAATTACGAGGAAGTAAAGATAGTTTCATGCTCTTGTACTATGAGAATAGCTTGCTGTAGACTGTTTTAGTTTTGTAAATAATACCACTATCTTGTTGATGCACAAAGGTGACTTGACTGCGTAATGAGAGTTTTAGGCATACAAACTTTCTGTTTTTGTTTACTTGTGAATTAATTTGCTTTGGAAATGTTCTTAGTCATACTTTAAAATGAGGTTTTGTTTTCTTACTAGGTTTTCAAGAATCCATTGGAGCAATGAAGCCATATTGAAGCAATTGATTGATATAAGACTTTTTGTATGGTTCGTAGCAAAGTTTTGGTTCTAGTGTACTTATTTGAGGCTCGTTGGTAGCAAAAGATGTCATTGTTTATTCTTTTTGTATGTAAACTACCCTATACGAAAAATGTTTATTAGTCAATCCTATTGTACGAATATTACAAAGTGTATGATAACGTATATATATTGATTAAAAGTGTTGACTCTTTGTTCCCATATGGGTGTGTATGTATTAAAAGTGCTTTGTGATTGAACTGGTTAGTGCGACAAGAAGGAACAGGAACTGTCATTAATGTAATGTATTGTAAGAACAAAAATGTAGTAATAGAGGAATATATGAATTTGATATTTTACAAAACCCTCAAGGTAAAAAGTATTCTTGATAGAAAAAAATGTCAAATTATCTGAATTCGTGACATTTTGTAATTGTCCTCAATATTGAAACAACAACATTTGATTTATTAAAAACTGTGTCACGATTGGCATACTCTTGATAGAAAAAAAATGTCATATTATACAAATCCATGACATTTTATAATTGTCGTCAATATACAAAGGATGACATATAAGTATGAGTTAATGACAGTTACTTTTTGTCATAAAATATAAAATAATGACAGTTATTGTTTGTCAATAATACTACATATGTGATTTATTTTCTGTCATGAAGACACTTATCTGTGACAGTTTTTAAAACTATCATAGATAGTTTTTCCTTTACAAGCGATTCTATAACTGTAAAAGCTATCGCGAGTTTTATTTATGATAGAAAATAACTGTCGTCGTAAACCATTAAATTTAAACTTTTTCAATTAGGTGTTTATAGTAGATGTATGAATTTAAAAAAAAAAGTTAGAAAACATCAAAAGTTTATGGATTAAAATTCAGGTACTTTTTGGTAGTAAATGGATGGATCATACATATAGAGACACAACAAATAGAATTTTCAAGGTCTCTTGTAAAATGAGGGAGATAGTTGGAAGAGTAAGTGTGAAGAACTAACTTTCAACCTAACCTAATCTAAAGTACAGGGCCAAGATGTGGGTCAAACCCAAGTACAATGGTTAAAAAGAAAGTAAGTAGTCCAGTAAATGGATTTACACTAACAGGATGAGAATATGGTAAAACATATATATAGTTTTTCACGTCATAGGTCAGCGTTTAATCAATTAATTTATCGATTTTATTAGTAGAGGGACCTTTAAAACCTATTCCTATATATTCAAAAGATTAAAATGCCTGACTTAAAACATGCAGGATCAAATTCACCTACAAAACTCAAGAACCAAAAAAAAAGGTATATTATTTCCTATTTCTGGTTGTTCTTTTAATGAAATCTTTCCACCTAAAAAATTTCCAAATTTAATTTGAATTTACTTTTGTCTACAAGTTAGGAAAATCAGAATGTAACTCTATTCCAACAAACAAAAATAATTGTCTTATGTTTATTCGATCGAAGGTGTTACCGCGTTCTCAAACTAGTTGAGAGATCCCGGACGTATCTTAGCTCTCTTTTCACTAGTATACTGTTAAAAAAATTAATAAAATCATCTATAAAAGTACACTTATTTACCAAAATGCTAGAAGATCGTCAAAAGTGAGTCTTACACAAATTCACTAAAAAAAAAAAAAAAAAGAGTAAAAAGAACAATAACAAGAAGTTCGAAATAACAATTAGTATACAACTTCATCCTAAGCAACAATATCAAAAACAACAATATTGAACCCTCAATGGGCGAAATAGCTAATGGTTTATCTTAACATCCTAGAAAAACAGCAATAGATGCGCATTCGTGTAATTGCGCACTAAAAAGGCCTTTTCTTTCATATTCTCAAAGAACATGGTGGCAAAAAAGTTGAACACAATATATTCACCATGAATTTTAAATGAAGCGCGACAAAACAGGCAATTGGAAAGATGGTCACTGCTCCAATGATTACTTGAATCTTCCCCTTTGTTTCACGATACAAAAGAAAGAAGGTTGCACAGAAAGCCACCACCATGCATGCTATAGAAACAAGCAATGTCACCAATCCGAACAATAACTTGATCGGCAACAACACCAAAAAATCTTCTTCCGCATAGCGCGATATCAAAATTGACAAAAAGGTGAGTATAGAAGTTGTAGACATCACCAAAGCGGAAAAATCTGCTACTATGAACACTGCAAATTTCTTATCTTTTTGGAAAATAGGAATGCCATCCTCATCATTGTTGCCTCCTGGAACCGTATATGCCGCTGCGAAAACCACAGTCGCAACTAGAGTTGCCACCAGCATGCACGAGCTTGCCATGTTTTTAATCCATTGTTCCCCGTCTTTCCATAGTTTTTCGTGCTCTTTTGTGAAGAGTTGACGAGGTGTTGGGCTACCATCACCATTGTTTTCGTTCAACTTCATTTCATGATTGGATGGGGTAACGATTTTCTCCACTTTCTTAAAGGTAATTAAATAGAGCATTTAAAAAACTTGTACGTAGCGGAGAATGCTCCCAATTACATATTGTTAAAAAAACAATTTAAATTTATGCATGAAGACTGACTTACCTTAAACCACTGAAGCTCCCGTTGCATTTGTAGAGCTGTGCCTGACACTCTGCTTAGGTGATATGGAGATGCCAATTTTCCAGCTAAGTGTAGAATGTTACAGTTATTAGTTTTATCGTAACCATTGACAAGGAAATCCTTCACCCCTCCTATATCATGTATAAGACTAAACACATTTTCTTGTCGATTTTCAACTGCTACATGAAATATGCTTTTGTTGTGTCTGTCAGTTATCCACATCAAATCGGGATAGGAGCGAATGAGGATTATCAAGAACACAACATTTCCAACTCTTGCTGCATCGTTCAATAAAAGTGAGACATTTTCTAGGAAGTCCTCATCTAGCTCGAGTGATGAAAGGTCCCCAGTCACAAAAGTACCCCATTGAGGTTGAATAACTTCATGGGCTAATATTTGCATTACAGCTGTTTTGTAAATCCTATCGAAGCCTACAAAATTAAGTAAATCACATGAACATATATAAAATCATATAACTAATGAGAAAGAAATGATATGTATTTAATTAACAGAGTTTAGATATCTTTTCCAGAAGCAGAGTTTGTCGCTGCTACCAATTGCATTTGGCTTTCTAGCTAGTAAATGCAAAGCTGTTTCACCAGTTTCTTCCACCCTCTCCTTTGCTAATGCAGGTTTCCTGTCTAGAATATTGAATGCTATATCTACAATAAAAGAAAAATGAAGAGTAATTAAGAACATTGAATTTATAGTATTAATTAAAGATTATTGTTATATATCAAATGAGGGATTTGGAAGCAAAACCATAATAATCACTGTCGATTGTAGCTACGAGAAGTTGAAATTGATCATTGTTGTTTAGAAATTCAAAATTAGTCTTATGGTAAAGATAGGAAGCCATGTCTTTGCGTTTGTAAATTACAGCTCTGAGGAGTGGGGTGGGACTGTTCTGACCACAACTATTTGGAAGATTGGAATTCCTGCAAACCATTGCTTCAGCGATCCTTACAACTCCTGATACAGCAGCATAAGAAAGAGCAGTACATCCATCTCTATTTACTATAGCTAAGTCGTAATCTGTGTATTTTTTGATAAACTTTTCAACAAAAGAACTATATTTTGCAGCAGCAGCAATATGGAGGGCCGTATTCCCTTTTAATGTTATCCTCTTAGTGAACCATAACGGATGAACGTCAAATATACTTTGGGCAGCTTTCCAATCACCTTTTAAAGCAGCTTTATATAACGACCTAATATCGTTTACAATATCTGGACCTACAAACAAACAATCCATTTAATACCAAAACAAAAAAGAAAAAGAAAAAGAAAACCTCTCTTTTGTAACTCTATTTTAAAAATAAAAAAAGTTAATTTTTTAAAAATAAGTATGTTGCTAACTAGTTCACATTTTTTGTTTTTCAAAATTAGGAAAGAAAATTGAAAATGAAAAAATAAATTTAAAAAATATATATTTAAAAAAGAAAAAAGAAAAAAGAAAATCATTTATCGAACATATATAGTTTTTGTTTTTTAATGAACAAAAATTAAAAACAATAACAAACAATTGAAATGATAACCAAAATGAAACCACCTTAATCTTTAAACATTAAACAATAATAATTTAAGTCTCAACTTATATTATCAAATTTGTAGTAGCTACATGGTTAAAACGTTAAGGTCCATTTTAAGTGTAGCTGATTAAGTTTTTTATATTATTATTGTTTTTTTTTAAAAAAAAAAATAATACAGTTGGGTCAGTAGGTGAACCGGGACATTTCTACTAAGTGAACACCTCTGTAGCACCATCATTTCTGTTTCATTAAAATATAATGATAAATACAAGAAGCAGGGAAGAACTAACAAAAAGGACTAGAGATAATCCCAAGACAACCCAAAAGAGAACATTACACAAAAGCATTGATATTTAAAGTTGTAGAGCTAGGAGCATATAATTTGCGAACCGAGAGGATCTACTAGTCCACATGCCGATAAGAGCTTTGATGTCTTCCCACACCTCCATGAAAGATTTTTTTTTGTTATTGAAAGTTCTATTATTTCTCTCAATCCAAACAAAGTGTAACAGCCACAAAATTGAAAGTAATGATATTCTTCTTGCTATTCTGATCAAGACCACAAACATACTTACTGAAGGCAGTAGTGGTGCTTGTGTTTGAGAAAACAAAAATGGTGCTTGTGTTTGCATTTGATTGCATTTTGAATTCTTGAGTTTAACAATATTGGTGGCAAAATTCTATTACATCTACTTAAATTGAATGGGTTTTATTTTATTTTATTTTATTTTATTTGGGGTTAATTCTTTTCTCTACGAGTTTAAAATCTATACTATCCAAAGAGGCTAGGAATTTAAACATCAGATTTTCTCATTTGCCCCTTTAAAGAATGATTATAGGGATGTATTAGAAAATTTCACGTTTAAAACTATTATAAACAGCACATCTTTATCTCGACCTAATCTATACTTCATGTTAAATTAAGGCTAATTCTTTTTTCAAGAAAATAAAGTTTATCTCTAAATCTTTTTTTCAGAACAAAGGAAAACTTTTTAAGAACAAAAACCAAAACACGTTCTATCTCTAACTATTATCTACTTCTTGTTTTTTTAAAACAACCTCACCTTTATCCATAACAAATGTCAACTTTTCATGTTGATCTCTTTTGGTTTTGGAGTGTAAAGAGGGGTGTCAAAGAGGTGTCACTCTAGTTGACATGATGTACCCTAATTACTTTTGTATAGGGTATATTCTTAGAAAAAAATAATAACTTTTCTTGTTAAACGATGGTACTTACTTTTTATTAACCACAGTGTTTATTTCAAACTAATCTCTCTCCCTCAAGCTAAATGAAAAAAATACCAATGTTATCTATTTTGAATTTTAAGAAAAAGAATTCATGTTATACAAAAACCTAATATTCAAATTCATTGATAACACACTTAAAAAAAAAAAAAAAAGTCTACATTTTATCCCTTACATCATGTTAAACGAAAAAATTATAAAAATCCAAAGTTATCATAAAATACTACCATATTCACATGAAATGATAATAATTTTTTTAATATATATTATCAATACAAAAAAATCTCATCTTATCTAAAAAACAATTCAATTCACGTTAAATGAGTTTAGAGTTTAAATTGAGTTAAATGTTGCATCCCTCATTAGTCATATCATGTTCAAGATAATAAATGCATAACAAATTGTTTATAAAATAATATTCACTTTAATTGCTTTAGATTTTTTTAAAAAAAATCTCAATTTATTTATGAGATTTTATTTAAGATTAAAATGAATTAAATTTTGAATATAGATCTTCTTTACAAATAGATTGAGGGAAGTTTGTAAAAATAGCAAAAAAAAATTTATGATAATAAAATTAATGTCATTTACATTTTTTAAAATTGTAAAAATAGCAAATTTAAAAGCAGATTTCTGTTTAATTACCATCATATTTGCTAAATTTGCAATATGAAAGAAAGAGGTATTATGAGCTGCTTTTTTTTTTAAAAAAAAAATTGTCATCTAATACAATTTTTCATAGATTAAATTATGCTCACAATTTTCTAAAGAATTGTCACACCTCGCCTTAAAACTACCCTACCTGAACCCTAGAATGAGATGCGATGACAATAGGCTCCCTATTGAGCACAAAATCTCTGGTAAAAAACTACATGCTTGGATTATAATTAAGGCATGTTTTAAAGTTTTGAGTCTCTAGCAAGAGAAACATCATTATGTTCAATAATGTTGCCGTTGTCATCCTCTAAAGCCTTTAGATTGAAAGAAATAACAGAATCTTTGTTTTTTTTTTTTAGAAAATAATATTGGATAGGTTAGTAGGTGCATTCAAGCATTCCCACTAGGTAGACAACCTCTTAGCGCCTTCATCATCCCCAGATATATATTCATTAACGCAAAGGGGATACATAGTCCATGCAATTACAAAGAGGCTAGAGATAAGCCCAAATGTAAAATACACAACATTAACAAAAAGCATTGATAATAAGTGCAATATTAGAAGTAGAGTAATTCTTAAAGAGCTTATGTTTGGTTGACCATAAAGCAGTGAGTTTGCAGACATTCTCCCAAAGGTTGATTGAAGAGGCATAACTATCGTTGAATAGTCTATTCTTTCTTTACAACCATGTAGACCAGATGATGGCTGTTAGAAGGTTGAACAGAATCAAACCCTTTTGTGATTTAGTGTTTATGGAACAGATGAGGTTGCTTAAAGCTTTAAAACTATCAATATTATGCTCCCATTCAATGCATTCCTTTGCCTTGCTCCATAAGGAGATTTGATGAATGTACAATTGAGAAAAATGTAATCTGTTGTCTCATTATTTTTCTTACATAGAATGCACCAATTTGGATTGAGACAATGGTTTTTTAGCCTTCTTGAATATTCTCAATTGTGAATATCCCTTTGTAAGCTGTTGTCCAAAGGAAAAATTTGCATTTTTTTGGGACTTTTGATTTCCAGAGATTCGTGAAGGGGAAAGGGTCCTCTGAGGCAGAGAGATGGATGAATTTTGTAAGGATGATCGATTTTACAAAGAAACAACCATTTCTATTTGACTTCCAGATAGGTCAGTCTATTTGGTTGTTATCCAAAAGAGGAGGAAGGTTCCTTTTTCTATATTTTCCCACTGAGAAACTTCTCTGTCCCTCAAAGGTCTTCTGTTATGGATATTCCAAGCTTTACGTTCAAAGTCCCTTAAATCTCTAAGAGAGCCATTTTGATTTATGGATATAGAGCATATAGTCTAGGAAAAGATCTGAATATAGGTCCAAAAGAGCACCAATTACTATGCCAAAAAGAGAGCATACTGCCATTGTTTATTTTCCAACCCAATTGTGAGTAAAACCAGTTGACATTTTTGCAAATAGATCTCCAGGGAGCATTGATGCTACTATGTTTTGTTCAAGTAGGAAGGATTTCCATCATAGTGGATGAGAATTTTGCCTTGATGACTGATTTCCAGAGAGCATTAGGTTCGTTAAGATACCTCCAAAGCCATTTTGTATGCAGGACAAAATTTGTATCAGAGACCGAAGAGATACCCAGCCCCCTAAGATCAAGAGGAGTAGTGACCGTAGACCATTTGACTGGATTTAACTTGTTTCTGTTAAGCCAAATAAGCAGATGTTGTCAAAATGTCCTCTCCAAAGAAAATTTCTCCAATATTTTTCAATGATTACATGTATGAGCAGAGGCTTTAAAAACAAAAAGCTGATATGTGGGCAGACTAGACAGTGATAAATTGATAAGAGTAATTCTCCCGCCTTTGAAAATGTGAGAGTATTTCTAATCGTTTAGCTTTTTTTTTTTTTTTTGTATCTTTTATGCGATATTTTCCCAAAAAGAATTTGATTTTGGTTTTCCCCAGTGGAATTCCCAAGTACATATTGGGTAAAAAATCAATCTTTATCCCCCAGCTAGCTGCAATACAATTCGATCTTTCTTTGGAAACATTCACCGAAGAAATGGAAGATTTAGTGAGATTGATATTTAGACCAGTAGCCTTCTCAAAGAGATGTATTGCAAACTGTAAATTTCTGATACTTTCATCTTTATCTTCAACAAAGAGTAAGATATTATCTACGAAAAGGATATGTATAAGATTTATATCTTTGATAGAAATACTTGTTATTAAATTTTTGTGCTCGAGTTGTTGAAGAATTCTGCTGAGATAGTCCATGGTGATCACGAATATAAAAGGAGAAATGGGATCTCCTTGTCTGATTCCTTTGCTTGGAGAGATTTTCCCTCTAGGTTTACCATTAACTAGAATGGAATATTGAACTGTTGAGACACAAGAAAGAATGCATCTTCTCTATTTATCCGGGAAGTTTTTTTTCATCAAAATGTAATCTATGAAATTCCAGTTGAGCTTGTCGAAAGCTTTTTCAATATCTAACTTGAGCACCAAACCTTTAATCTTCTTTGCCTTCCAATAATCAACTGCTTCATTCGCAATTAAGATTGCATCAGTGATTTGTCTACCAGTAACAAAGGCCATTTGTTGATTGGAGATGGTATGAGGTAAAAGGGGCTTCAGCCTTGTAGCTAAAGTTCTGGCGAGGATCCTATATAACGATGTAGTGAGGCTAATAGGTCTATAATCAAAAGCCAATCTGCACTTGTCTTTCTTGGCAATAAGGGAGATATATGTTTCGTTCATATTTCTATTAACCACTCCATTTCTAAAAAAATCCTGAAACAATTCTAATATATTTGACTTAAAAATGTTCCAAAACTTTTTGAAAAAGTCAATGGTGTATCCATCTGGCCCTGGAGCTTTGTTTCTGTCAAAAGATGAGATTGTCTCTTTAATTTCATCCATGGTGGAAGGAATAATGAGCAATGCAGCTTGAGCATTATTTATAGGTTGCCAGAAGAGATTCTAAATGATTAGTATGAGTAAGACTATTCGAAGAGTATATTGAGTTAAAGTGTTCAACAAAGACTCTTTCAATATCCACTTAGTATTTAACCAATACCCCGTCCTATCAGTATTATTTGATATCTGATTTCTTCTCTTTCTGGCATTACAGACCTTATGAAAAAAGCTGGTATTTTCATCACCATCATCCAACCAAACTTTTTTTTCTCGTTGAGCCAAGTATTGGGCTTCTTTTAGAATAAGATCAGCAAGGTCTGTCTTTAAATATTTCATTCTCTCACTATCAACCGAAGTAATAGTATTCTGGGCTTGCACCACATCAATTTTGTCTATCTCCCATTTGATAGTATCCATATTCCTTTTATTGGAATTTTTCATCTCTAACTGCCAAGTTTTAACTTGTCTAGATAATTGTCTCCACCTTCTTATAAAGGAGTAACCAGGATGCCCATTTTGAAAAGTGTTTTGCCACCACCTAGCCCACTTTGTTAAGCAAATCTTTTTCCCGAAAACAATTATTGATTTTGAAGGGAACAGGACCTTATTTGAGATATGACTCTTGTAAGAAGCTTGCTAGAGAGGTTTGAGAATCTGTCTTTCCAAGTGAAGGTGTGTAGAAATTTGTCAAGACTGGACAGAACAGGAGATTCTCTGAGGTTGGACCAAGTAGAGATGTCATTTGTCAAAGGGGGATCAATCAGACCAAGACTTAGGATGAGATTATTGAACTTATTCATGTTGTATTTTGCGGGGTCTGTTGAGGATGTTTCATTACTCCATCTAACAACATTGAAATCACCTACCAAGAGCCAATTTGAGAGACAAGTTGATGCAAGAGATAATATCTCCTTCCAAAATAGACTCCTTTTTCTATTGATCTGGCCGTAGACCGTGGTTATCCACCAACTGTAGCCATCTGGTTCCACAAAATTTGCTGGTATAGTGAAGTCTCCTATGATTGATCAGTTGGTAACCTGGTGCTTTAAATCATCCCACATGAACAGAATACCTCCCGATTTGCCAATAACATGTTTAGCCAGAAATTTGATACTGATAGAACTCCATATAGACTTCACGAGTTTTTTTTGTTTACAATCAATAATTTAGTTTCAGATAAACATACAAAATCAGGAGCATAGTCAGAAATAACATGTTTTATTTGGGCTCTCTTTTATGGGAAGAGCTAATCCATCTTACATTCCAGCATAATACTTTCATGGGGAATGGTTAGACCCCGATGGTTCAACACTATTTTCATCCATTTTTTCAGTTGAGTTTTTAACTCCCGATGTACTTGGGTAATTTCCATGACTAGGTGTAAGAACAAAGTTGTTGTTCTTGAGCCAGATGATCAACTTGTTCTGAAAAGCCTCCTCGCTGATGTCCTTTCTCCCCAACCAATTTTTTTCTTTGTCCTCTTCTTCATCTTTGTTTACTAAAGTCGTCGGGCTGTCTCTGATTATATCAGATTAAGAGGGAGTTTGTTGAGCTGGAGTTTCCATGATGGTTAACATCGGGGAAGACACTTGTAACCTCATAGGTCAATGGTGCAGTAAGAGCCTTCTTTTCAAAGAATACAACCCAAACATAATACCTTAATTGTAAAAGCCATGCTTTGCTCTTTGGACTTCACTCTAGCCTTTGTATCTATTGATTATATCAATAAATTAGGTGTTTTGTTTAGCTTGGTGTTCCCTTATGGGTTCCCCTTTCTCTACAAAGCACCATGTTTCCTCTTAAAAAAAAAAGTTGAGTCGCTAATCCATATGTAGTACTGCGATTAGCATCAATTGGCTTTTTATATCAAAGCTAAGGGAAAAGCTAGAGATATCATTTTAATCTGGGACGACTTTCACTACTCTGTCGAAAGATACATTAAAAAAGATTTCTCTATCTGCAAATGTGGAACTATCCGATAGGTTCAACTGGTGGATTAGTGTTGTCTATGGCCCAGCAAAGAGAAAATATACCAAATTTCTTCAAGGAACTAAAGGAGGTCTATCAAGCTTGCCAACCAAATTGGTTAATTGGTGGAGATTTCAACATGATTAAATGGCCAAATGAAACTGCAACAACAAACCTCGTTGAACGCAGCATACACAAATTTTCAATGAATTCATAAATAGGTATACTTTAGTAGACCACCAGTCTCAAATGCCAACTACACATGGTCAAACCTTCAAACAAGAGCAATCCTATTTAGATTGAACATATTCTTACATACTTCACAATGGAAAGACAAATTCTCAGTACACTTTCTCCAGAAGGCCAGAAGGCCAGAAGGCTTGCAAGACCCAACTTCCGATCACTTCCCATTAGTTCTTGAAACATCCAATTTAGACTGGGGCACATGTCTCCCTTTCGCCTCAATAATATTGATTTGGAAAATCATACATTCAACAAGAACATTAGAGACTGGTGCTCTAATTATACCAGCCAACAAGGTTATCCCAACTTCTCCTTCAACAGAAGACTAAAGCAAATGGTCCAAAATGTTAGAAACTAACAAAAAAAATAAAAAGCGACAAATGAAGAGAACATGAAGGCTTGGCTGGTAGGAATTGATAGAATTGAAATAAAAATTTCTCCCAAATTCCACTCTTTCCACTCTGGCAAACCGTTCATTTTGGGACTTTTGTAAAAATAGCAAAAATATTTATAATAATAGATCCTATGTCACAACATTTTTTAAATTTGTAAAAGTAGCAAATTTAAAAGTGATAGACCATCTAATAGCCTTATGGTTATGTTGATAACCTTTTGAGAACTAGTAGTTTGATATAACTAATTTTGGCATATTTGTAATATGCAAAAAATTATTGTCATGAACTGTTTTTTTCTAAATGTTTTGGTCATTTCATACAATTTCCATTTTATTTTCTCCAAACGCGGGACCAAAATCCCTTCTCCGGTTCCATTGATTGCATAGATTTTCAGAATTCTTTTGGCCCCAAAGGTGCGATCTCTCTCTCTCACTCACTATGAAAAATACTAATCGATAATCATGAACAATGGAAAAATCGTCAAAATACATACAATTTAATGTAAAATTTATGAAGCTTAGATAAATTTCCCTATTTCACATTAAAATTTCTTTGAATTTTTCAGGCATTGATAGAACATTTGGCCCAAACGATGCGGCATTAACTCCTGACAATACAGTCTGTGAGGTGAGGTTTGTTCAGTAGTTAATTTTCGCACATGAATCTCTTTCTTATATATTTTGTGAAATATGAATGAACAGTAATGGTCGGGATTCGATATGAAAGAAAAGGGAAATGTTAATATACATAGCATATAGGGAGCTTACGAAACGTAAGGGGTTTCAATTCTATGGAGTAGTGGAAGAAAGAAATGGAGAAGTTAGTGAAGCAAAATTGACTGTCCTCTTCAGATTCTCAAATAACGAGGTATCCAAAATCAATTAGACAAATAAATATCTTTCATCTAGCATCTTGCATCTTCGTAACTTTTCTTGTGAAATTTATATTATAAATCTCAATCAATCATTGAAATAATCATGTTTGACCAATGCAACTTATTAAAGTTTCTTGAGGGTGAGATTTGGGGGACCTTGGGCTGAATGTTTTCTTTGTAGAGTTCCTCTAACATTCCATAAAACTTTGTTGAAGGTACATATCACTCTTTTCCTTTCTTTTATATTTCGTTTACCTTTTTTTTTTTTTTTTGAAAAATTCTCCATCACCTCTTTGAATCTTTCGACAGATCTAATACTATATATATATTTGAAAACACTTTTTGTTAATAATATAGATAAATATTTTGTTAACAATAGGCAGAAATACGTACCACCGTTTCCCATATTGGCCTCCTCCATCACCTCTTTGAATCTTTCGACAGATCTATCAAAAAAGTTTGGAGACTCGAAAGATATGTTAGCTACCACTTGAAATGATGGGGTTTTTAATAATAGATTATGTACGGTATTTTTTTTTTTCTTTTAGAAATAAAATACTTCACAGTGTGGGACAGATTTATCAATACGTACATTACTTTACTGCTTGTTTTGACAATTATACTTACCCACAAACTCAAAATATATATTTTTTAAAACAGATACATTGAGTTAGTAGTAGGTGCACTCGGACATCTCCACAAACTCAAAATATTATTTCACTTTTACCAAAATTTTAGATTTGAATTTTAAACAAATCTAATGAAACTAATCTCACGGTTGGAATGCTTTTAATTTATTATGTGGTGCTACGAACAATCCAACATGGGATCTCTTTGAGATTTAGAGAAGTGCAATATATAAAATCTCTAATTTTGTCGTTGTATTGTATTTGACTCTTAACACACACTAAACTTTTAAAAATACCCTAAAAGTTTATCAAAATGTTTTTTTTTTTTTTTTGAGAAAGATACGATAGGTCAGCATGTGCACCGAGACATCTCCACTAGGTAGACACCTCCTTAGCACCCACATCATTCCTGCTTCATTAATATATAAGAGAAGAGTACAGGAAGCAGGAAAGAAGAAAAACAAAAGGGCTAGAAAGCCCAACCGACCCAGAAACTAGAAAGCATTTATCAAATGTTATTAGACATATTTACTTAATTGCTATTATGTTTTAAAAAAATGAATATTTGTTCACTTTTAACATTTATATACCTATATAAATATGTGTATTAGATATATATCGAGTGTATCAAGTGTGTATCGAGTGTATCCGATGTATAAAATGTGTAGATTTATTTTTAACACAAATTACAAAAATTTAGAAGCATTTTTTTAATATATAATTTAGACTATAATTAAACAACAATTCAGACACTATGAAAGGAAAATCATTAATTGAAAATAAAACACGT